>JARHVA010006560.1:875000-882500 GCA_037957365.1 Torreya grandis | reverse complement strand
AAATAATGAACAATAATGACAAGTAACAATCTATAATGAAACCAATAAGGTACAATAGATGAAACATACACAAAGACCACAACTGATAAACACATAATGGTAATTAATGATCAAATAGAATTATCCAAAAGGATAATCAATAATATTATACTTGTCAGTCATATATAGATGTGATCATAAACATTATTCTGGGATTACAACCTCAATGAACTTGCTTAGCTCATAAACAACCTGCAGCAACCAAAATGGCAAAAGTGCATTATGTCTTAATCTAGTAAATCCATATAGATCATAAAATAATTAATAGAAAAAATAATAATAAGTCTATCACATAATTAAATCATAAGATAAGTATGAAACCAACACTACTATGATATGTACCACATAATCTAACTAAACAACATCTAACCAATTTAATATCAAATAATAAAGTAATAACAGTAGCATATATAAGAAAATGTGGGATCATGACACCCTCCTTCCACATGGAAAGGAGTCAAAAATCCATGTATAATGTTGTCTAAAAACATGAGCATCTTCCCAAGTGGTGTTTCTTTCATTGATAGGATCCCATTGTACCAAAATCTATGGTATGTCCCTTTTACATAGCTTAATGCTGCAATGGTCTAGAATTCTCACTATTTCTAGCTAGATCTTTTCCTCTTCCATGACCTATAAATGAGTCCAATCCAAAACATGGGATGGATTATGTATATAATTTCTTAATAATACAACATGACAAACATCATGAATCCTTGAAAGAAAAAGCTGAGTGTCAGTCAGTAAGTAGCAGGGCTAATGTTTTTCACTTGTCAAAAGGTCTAACAAATTAGTGTGCCAACTTAGAAGCCTTACCAAGTTTAATATAATTTTTATGTGGTATAGCATGTAGAAAAATTGTGTCTCTTATGTTGAATTCTTGAAAAATTCTCTTAAGATCTACATAGATTTTATATCTATTAGAGGATACCTTTAAATTCTACCTTATTATTTCCATCTACTTGTCCTACTCTAGCAGTAAATCTAGCCCACTAACTACCCTGTTTTCTAAGCTATCCCATCCTATAGGTGTTCTACACTTACATCCATATAAAGCCTCAAAAGGTCCCATATTTATAGTTGAATGGTAAACATTAATATATGAAAATTCAACCATATGTAGATAACCCTCCTATTTGGTTTGTTGATCCATTACATACATGCATAACATGTCTTCAACCACTTATTTGAGCCATTAAATTTTTCCATCTATTTCTAGATGATATGATGAGCTAAAATTTAGTTTTATACTAAATTTTATTGTTAGAGTGTGCCAAAACCTTAAAGTAAATAGTTTGTCTCAATCTGACATAATCACTTCAGGTATGACATAAATTATTACTACCTCTTTCACAAAGTGTTCAACAAATATAGATGTATCATCTATCAAATTTATAGCAATAAAGTGGCCAAATTTAGTTGCTTTATCAATTACCACCAGAATTGTGTCATGTTTGTTGTGTGATTTTAGAAGCCCTAAAATAAAATCAAGTGAGACTATCACCTATTTATCTTTAAAAATATTATGAGGGTACAATATCTCTCCTAGATGGCAATGCCTAGCTTTAACCTATTGGAATTCCAAGCATTACACTACAAATTCAATGACTTCATGCTTCATCCCAGGCCAAAAATAAAGCTTTTTTATCTCATTCATCATTTTTGTCACACTTAGTTGAGCATAATAAGGTTTTATATACATTTTTCTAAGTTAAAATTTTTTCACATCACCCATCATAAGGACATAAATTGTACCTTTATGCCTAATCAGGTCATTTGTTGCAATAGACAATTTAGCAAATCTCTTTTCTACTAGCTCATCATCCAAACATACACTTACTTTATGGTAGAATTCATCAACAAGATACTATTCCATAATAGTGCTTCTAAAATTTCCTTGTAATATTAACTTTGAGATATGAAATTACCATGTCAAAATTGCTCAAGAATTATAGCCACCTCCACTGCTATGTATTTAAATCCTTTGAGAAAAAAAAGTGATCAAGGCTTTTATGATCAAATTTCACTTGGAATAATTTTCCAAGTAGAAAATGTTTCCACTGTTTAAGTGCATAGACAATGGCAACAAGTTCCATGTCATGTATGGCATAGTTTTTTTTCATGCTCTTTAAATTTTCATGAATAATAGGCCACAAACTTTCCATCTTGAGTCAAAATTCCTCAATATCCTTCTTTGGAAGGATCAGGCCAAACTTCGAAGTTACCATTTGGGTTTGGTATGATTAAAATAGGATTTATAGTAAACAACCATTTTAATTTAATAAAAGCTTCCTCACACTAAGGAGTCCATTCAAAATTCTTTCCCTTGAATTTCAAGGAAGTGATAGGGTAGGCTACCTTAAAAAAATTCTCAATAAAGTGCTCATAATAACTAGCTAAGCCCATGAAGCTTTGTATTTAATGCACATTAGAAGGAGCAAGCCATTCTTGGATGGCTTTAATCTTGGTGGGGTCAACAAAAATTCCTTTATTATAAATGATGTGTCCTAGATAATGAATTTCATATTTATAGAATGCACATTTGGACAATTTCCCATAAATATTATATTATCTTAGTATTTGCAAGACTAGATGAAGGTGTTGGTCATGCTCAACCTCATATTTTGAATAAATCAAAATATCATCAAGAAAAACCAACACAAACTTATCCAAATAATCTTTCAAAATGTTGTTCATAAGGTTCATAAAGGCTGTAGGTGCATTGGTTAAAATAAAAGGTAAAATCATAAATTCATAATGCCCATATCGAGTCCTAAAAACCATTTTATGAATGTCTTCTTCTGTTATGTGCAATGATGGTAACCAAACCTTAAGCTTATCTTAGAAAATATTATATCACCCTTCATTTGGTCAAACAAATCACCAATTCTTGGCAAGGTTAGCGATTGTTTATTTTTACCTTATTTAACATGTGATAATTAATACAAAGCCTTAGCGTACCATCCTTCTTCTTTACAAAGACTACCAGAGCACCCCAAGGAAACACACTTGGCCATATGCTTCTGTTTTCTAAAATTTCTTGTAGCTAAACTTTTAATTCTTGTAGATTAGCCACATTCATGCAGTAAGGTGCCTTAGATGCAGGGGAAAATCTAGGTATGATGTTAATAGAGAAGTAAGACTCTTACTTGGGTAAAAATCTAGGTAGATTTTCAAGAAATACATCCATAAATTCCCTTAATACAAAAAAATTTGCATGTTTTAACTCTTTCTCAATGGATATTTCTTGAAATTACACTATATAGAGTTTGCAATCTTTCCTAATGACTCTTTTTAGCTATAGGGATGAAAGTGTTTTACATTTTGTAGACCTTTTCCTGCCTTGAAATTATATAATTTGGCCAAGGTCATTGGTACATCACACCATTTTCAGCACATAATTAAGTGTAAATTGATGCTCGTGTAACCAATACATCTTAATGATGAGATCGTATGACCCTAAAGGCATGAGAATTTTTTTTTGTCCTAGTCTTAAAAACACCAAGATCAAATTCAGCTTGTTCTAGGCATTCAAGAATGGGCAATTTCTTGCCAGTACTGAATTTGAATTCTGAGCCTTCTCTTATCAAGATTAGTTTAATGTTACATTATTTAGCAGCAAAAGGAGAAATAAAATAATCTGTTGCATCAGAATCAATCAGAATAGTTAAATGGAAACCATTTATTGTGTCTCAAGTCTCAATAGGAGTGTCTTGTAAATCAAAATTATCATTATCAACTGTAACATACACTGTATGGTCCACTATTTGGCTTGATTTCAGCTTAAGATAGTCCTTTTTATAGTGATTGTCACCATATTCCTAACACACAATCGATCTAGAAGATGCTATAGGAATCATATTATCACCCATGGTAGGTCCACGTGAGTTGTTCTGGTGTTTTTCCTTCTTATAAGAACCATTTTGAAAGGCCCATGAGATTTTAAATTCCTATTATGATTTGAAAATTTGTTGTAATTCATATTGTTTCTTGAAAATATGCGATCAATTTTTTTGAAATTCTTATTTACAGGAGAAATTTTTTTTAGACTTATACTACTATCTATCATACTTGAATTCCTATTTTTCCTTTTGTTGATACTTTCATTTATCTTCAACCTTGTATGTTGATTCTATGGGTGTAACCAATATTTTTGGATTGGTCATGTTAACATTGTGCATCACAACCTCCTTAAGTCTATGTTTGAACTTGGTGATTTTAGTTTCTTCTCTATGCACATAATTCACATGATGTAACATATTCAAGAATTTATTCTTATATTCTACAATAGACATTATCTTGCTTTAAGAGCTAAAATCAATGATTTTTTGCTCTTTATAGTTTGCATTTAGATACCTTTTACGAAATTGAGTTTCAAAAATAGTCTGAGATAGATTCAAAGAATGATACCCTCCAATAACACAAAGGTGATTCCACCATAATGTTACATGTCCTAATAGATGATAGGTTGCCACTTTGGACTTCACAGCGCAAGGCATATTATTCAAATTGAAGTACTTCTACAAGTGTACCAACTAAGCATTGATTGCATCACCAAATTATTTACCTAAAAAGGTATGTGAAGGAAGCTTCTTCATCTCTTTGATGATTGGGTCAATGGTGGTTGAAGGTAATTCTTGGATTATAAGTCCTTTGACCCATTTCCAGCTTGGGTACTTCCTCTTTGGATATCCCTTCAATATTGTCCAATCTTTATTATTGTTGTCAATATTCCATTTCAAGGTGTTAAGGGATATTCAGATCCCACCGAGGACTTAATATTGCTTATCAGTTGGATTCCCATCAATTTTTTTAGAATGAGGTACCTTGGTATTATTGTCTACATTATTTACCAATAGTTCATCTAGATTTTAAATAAGGATGC
The DNA here is from genome assembly GCA_037957365.1 of Torreya grandis. Classification (NCBI taxonomy): domain Eukaryota; kingdom Viridiplantae; phylum Streptophyta; class Pinopsida; order Cupressales; family Taxaceae; genus Torreya; species Torreya grandis. The sequence goes on along the minus strand of JARHVA010006560.1, from coordinate 877,576 downwards.
ATCCTTGATGACCTCTGCCATGTCTTCGACCCATACCTCTAGTAGTGTTGACATTCAAAAGATTTTTATGGATGTTATCTCTACTTGATCTTGTCCACACCATCCTGAGAAATCACAAGTGATAACTTTAAGATATTGTAATAAGTTATAAGAAAATATTTGTTTCTAGAGTTTCTTAGACTAGAAAACTACTCAAATACTAGATGAAACAACCCAAAAAAAATATGGAATAGTCTATCAGAGTATACTTTGGATATGTGTTCGACCTTATTGCTAATGAAATAATTTTTTTAATGAACTACATGATAACATGATTGGAACCAAAGGAGGGGGAAGCTGAGGAAATTTGATAGAGGTAAGTATATAAAACAAAAACTATGGGAAAATTAGTTTTTATTTAGAGTGATTATGGGATTTGAGGTGTATTACTGCATACATACACTATTATGTCTCCAGTGCCATAAGTGGCACTCATTTTGACATCATAGGACCATTTCTAGGTCTTTAACCCTAGGTAAATGTGTCACTCTCCTTAGTGGGTTACAATCCTATATGAGGATAGCCAAGTTCGAGGAAGGATTGGTTGAAGAGGTTAGATTTAAGGATTCTTAGTTTATTAGTTAGATTATCCAAGTATTCAAATTGAGTTAAAATCCATAATATACACAATTACTCAAAATCATCAACAAGTTTAACTTCATACTTGAAGTTTTAACTTTATTTAAGCAACAATTGTAAGAGCATAAGAGTAGATGGATATAGTACATAATTTATATCAAACACATATGATATTAACTTAATCAATGCCAATATATAATCTATTCAACTATTATTAATTAGCATATTGAATGCTATAAAAGAGAGCGTAAGATCTTTAAGCAATTAAATCAAAATTGCCCAATAATTTTTGTAGTCAATCATAAATTCAAACATTCATTAAGAAGGATCATTCCTCACTCTCATGTAACATTTCCTAAATAAATATCAAGGTGATAATAATTCATTTCATTACATCAAAACAACAAGTGAAGTTGAATAACAAAATTAATTGAAGTGTTAAGATGAGTGGAACCCAAATGAAAGGTTCCTTATAAGGAGATTTTAATAAATTTATTGTTGATGGCCAAGATAAACAACCAAGCAAGTTTATATGAATTTCAATATGAATGGAACCCAAATAACAGATTCCACTCAAGTAACTCTTATAAACTTCTGTTGGCAGCCATTGAAATCTATCATGTGAGTTAGCTCAAGGGGGAAAAACATAGCTCTAACTTTCATATTATTAAACACACACACACACACACACACACACACACACACACACACACACACACACACACACACACACACACACACACACACACACACACACACACACACACACACACACACACACACACACATATATATTCATTGTTTCAGGTCTCATCAAAAATTTACTTATTTAAGTAATAATGAAATTAATTAAACATGATTATTGCACTTAAGATTTAATCATTCTTGTATTTCTTATGAATTCCTTTTGTATTCCATAACATATAAATGAGTCAAGAATGATAACCTAAATTTGAATCATACCTCACATGTAGCCATTAGATCTGAAATATATGATAAAAAGAGAGAGAGAGAGAGAGAGAGAGAGAGAGAGAGAGAGAGAGAGAGAGAGAGTGTGTGTGTGTATATATATACTCTCTCTCTCTCTCTCTCTCTCTCTCTCTCTCTCTCTCTCTCTCTCTCTCTCTCTCTCTCTCTCTCTCTCTCTCTCTCTCTTTATCATATATTTCAAATCTAATGGCTACATGTGAGGTATGATTCAAATTTAGGTTATCATTCTTGACTCATTTATATGTTATGGAATACAAAAAGAATTCATTGTTTTAGGTCTCATCAAAAAATTTCTTATTTAAGTAATAATGAAATCAATTAAACATGATTATTGCACAGTTCCTTTTGAATTCCACAAACATATAAATGAGTCAAGAATGATAACCTAAATTTGAATTATACCTCACATGTAGCCATTAGATATGAAATATATGATAAAAAGAGAGAGTGTGTGTATATATATATATATATATATATATATATATATATATTCATTGTTTTAGGTCTTATCAAAAAATTTCTTATTTAAGTAATAATGAAATCAATTAAACATGATTATTGCCCTTAAGATTTAATCATTGTTGTATTTCTTATGAGTTCCTTTTGGATTCCACAAACATATAAATGAGTCAAGAATGATAACCTAAATTTGAATCATACCTCACATGTAGCCATTAGATCTGAAATATATGATAAAGAGAGAGAGAGAGAGAGAGAGAGAGAGAGAGAGAGAGAGAGAGAGAGAGAGAGAGAGAGAGAGAGAGAGAGAGAGGAGAGAGAGAGAGAGAGAGAGAGAGAGAGAGAGAGAGGAGAGAGAGAGTGTATATTCATTATTTTAGGTCCCATCAAAAAAATTCTTATTTAAGTAATAATGAAATTAATTAAACAAGATTATTGCACTTAAGATTTAATCATTCTTGTATTTCTTATGAGTTCCTTTTGGATTCCACAAACATATAAATGAGTCA
>JARHVA010006560.1:685000-870000 GCA_037957365.1 Torreya grandis | reverse complement strand
ATTTATCTCTTTTAGGGCTTTTTATATCCATTGTAATAAAATAAAATTTTCCATTGTAATCACCAAGACAAAACTTGATCACCCATAACTGAGCTCTTTATCTTGTGAATACAGATGTCTCGTAATCAAAACCAAGGGAGTTGTAATTTCGATGTAGATATTGTGCTAAGAGGCTACTTATTCACATGAATAATGCAATCTATCATAGACTAAAGCATTGCATGGTGATTTAGATCCTTATAGGTTTGCACCCACAATTACTTCAAATGAATTTATTTTGACATTGTCATAAGTTTGGAGTAAGCAATATATTTAATTATCGATTTACACTCTTTTTATTCACATGACCCCTTTTACCAACACACACACAAATTATATTAGTTATTAAATAAATGTTGACATATAATATATATCATAATATTTTTATTTATTAAATTGATTAATTATATATTAATATTATATATAAATTATATATTTTGTAAAATATATTTTAATATTAATAAATATTATTATATAAAATAATATATGTTAATGTAAATTATAAATCAATATTATATATTATATATTTCAGTATAATATATTTTAATACATCTATATATTGTTAATAGTAAAAAAATAATTTTATATTTTAAACAAAAATAAATGAATTTTTATGACTTTAACGTATTATCTAATTCAATGTAATATGAAAATTGGTTGAGTTTCTTCTTCATTTAAAATTCATGTGGGAGGGAGTCAAAAATGCACTCATAGGTATGGATTTAAAACTTTATGATGCTTCACCATATGCACAACATATGAGGTAGATTACTTCAAAGACCAAATCTATAAAAAATTAATGTTTGGTAGGAAATGGGAATTAATTTAGAAGTTTCAATCACGTATCACAAATTTTAAATCATGTATCATGAAATATTAAATTTGGTGTTGTAGACGACACTTGGCATGGGATAATGTGTAGTAAAGTAGATGGATAATCAAATTTCAAGTAACGTGAATGATTAATTTTGTATCCCTTAGAGCTCAGATATAAAAATTCTACAAATTTTTTAATTACATACAAATTATACAAATAAATATCTATTCTTCTTTACAAAATTACAATTCAAAAATATGTGGGCAATCGCATCTATGTAAAATCAACTAAATTTAAACAAGAAACTATAAGCCAAGCAACCTTACTCTTGAAAAAAATATTTTAATATAAGAATCACAAAAGCTTTATTTATCAAGATTATATACATTATATTACTGATGAAACACAAGATTTAATTATATCACTTGGGAAGCTTCTCAAGGGCATTTTGATAATTAACTGGTACATTCTAAGATGATCAATGTCATTTTTAACTACCTCAGGACACTTACTATATATAGTATTTCAATATAATAATAAAATTTCCATTTATATATTACATCTAAATGTACATTTGCATAATTTAAGTAATTTCATTCCAATAAAATAGCAACAGACTCATTTAGGAAGCTTTTCAAGGGAATTTTGATTATTAACTAGTACATCCCAAGATGATCAATTCCATTTTCAGCTATGGATTCATTTGGAAAATATTTCTAAGGCATTCTAATGATTGATTGGTCCATTCTATGATGACCAAGATCATTTCCAACTATCACAATGACACTTTCTATTTATATAATATGTTTATAAATATATTCTCATATATTATTATATAGACTTTTCTTTTATAGATGTCTTAAGATATAGATTTATATTTGAGACAAAAACTTGTAAATCAAGGCAAAGGAACCAAGGTGGGGATTTTTTACAATCCTCATTATAATTAATTAATATATTGGGGAAAAAAATCCCTCATTGAAAAGAATGCCTAAAACACATTCAAATTATGTGTTTGAATCATAATATGTCTTGGATAACCCTCTTGTATTAGAAATATCATTCATCCATTGCCACCACACTTTGTGGCACTAAAATTTCCTACTTATGAGAAACAACTGGGTGACCCTGAGCATGACTAAGCAATGAAACTCATTATACTAAAAAAGCTAAAGTTTGGGGCCACTATATTGGGCTTATCCAATATATGAATATTTAAGATCACTCTATCTTACAAAGTTAATCTGAGTGAACTAAAATGTGATACCAATTAAATAGTGAACATGGTGGTGCTATAATGAGATATATTATAAAATTCATCATGCAAAAAAAATTACTAGATTCACAAGGCCTCTGATGCTTCTTATTATAAATTTGGATAAGTTTCAACTCATATCTCTCCCCACACCTGTAAGCAGTCCGTGAGCATACGTGTTCAACCCCAAACTTATACGAGTCCAAACAAATTACACTTGATGGATCTCCTACCATGAAATTTGGATCACATCTAGGGGATCATCAAAATTAGAAAATGTTCAATAATATGCTACAAGACATACAATAAAACTTATAGAAATTCAAATATGGAAATAAAATTAAAATTATCATCATGGAACTTTGGAACCGATGGTAATGATTTAGACGCAATATGCTTTTTCATAATAAGTGGAGTTTCATCCACATTATTTGAAGATGTAACATAATAAAATGGTCTAATAAGGATTTGACTCCTTAATTTTTAGCCCCTTTAAAATACCTTTTTAATTTGATTTAATTCATCGATTCAAATACCTATGATGCTGAGTCACCTTTCTTGAATTTACAAACTAATATTTGTAGATGAATTTAACCCTAAAATTGTAATTAAAATGACACAAAATCATACCTAGTTACTCAAAGATCCCTTGGGAAAGGATTTTATGTGTTTATCTAAATTATGATTATGTGAGGGCATAAGTAGTCTACACCATACCAATTTATATATACTAACTTTTCAGTGATGAAAACAAGTTGTTATATCTCAAATTAGAGTTAGGGTTAAACATTTCAACTTTGATATCCAATAATGGGATCTAAAATATGTGGCCAAATCACATCCATGTAAAATCAATTAAATTTAAATTGTAAAGTAAGCCAAATAACTTAATTACTCCTCTTGAAAAAAAAAATCAATACAAGAGTCACAAAAACTTCATTTATCAAGATTACATAAATTATATATGAAACACAAGATTTAATTATATCTCTTGGGAAGATTTTTAAGGGCATTTTTATAATTAACTAGTACATCCGAAGATGATCAATATAATTTTTAGCTATCTCAAAACACTTAATATATATAGTATTTATATATATAGAATTTCTATTTATATATTGTATTTAAATGTAGATTTGTATAATTTAGGGAATTTCATTCCAATAAAATAGTAAGAGACTTGTCATAACAAATTACACTTGATGGGTCTCCTAGCATGGGTTTTAGATCATATCTAGGGGATCATCAAAATTAGAAAATCTTGAATAGTCTACTACAAGACCATAGTATAATGAAAATTATAAAAGTTCAAATATGAAAATAGAAGTAAAATTATAATCTTGGAACTTTGGAACTGATGGTAATGATTTAGAAATAATAGGCTCTTTCATAATAAGTGTAGTTTCATCCACATTTTTTGAAGATGTAACATTATTAATAATATATTTAGAAGAAATAAGTGGTGGTTGTATAATAGTATCCATACACATTAGAATAGATGGTTTTTTTAAAACATATATGTCCACTTCAAATTTTTATCATATTTATAAACTCAAAATTCTTCATGGTCACTTCTAAAATTTTTATCACCATTGTAAAAAAATAAAATTCTCTATTGAAATCACCAAGACAAAACTTGATTGTATATAACTAAGCTTTTAATGCAAAGAATATAGATGCCCCTTGATTGAAACCAAGGGAGTTACAATTTTGACGTAGAGATTGTGCTAAGAGGCTATCTCTTCACATGAAGAATACAAGCCATTGTAGACTAAAACATTGCATGGTGATTCAAATCCTGATAGGTTTACAACCCTAATTACTTTAGATAAATTTATTTTGACATTATCATGGGTTTGGAGTAACTAGTAGGTTTAATTGTCTATTTACACTCTTTCAATTCATATAACCTTTCTTACCAACACACACACAAATTATATTAGTTATTATAAAAATATTGACATACAATATATATCATAATACTTTTATATATTAAATTGATTAATTATATGTTAAATTATATATTTTATTAATTATTTTATATTATTAATAAATATTATTATATTATATAATATATATGTTTTTGATAAACTAAGGTGGCTAAACAAGGGGCCGAACCCTTGCAAAAAGTAGAAAAGCCACAGAGGCAACCAGCACAAAAAGTGCCTCAAAACAAAAACCTCATAGTCTGTTAACCCAGCAAAAATAGCAAAAACAACAACAATCAACTAAGATAGTTATAACATAGTAGCAGAGTATCATCAAAATAGAATTAAAAACTGAGGAAGATTCTCTCCTTGCTTAAACATGGATTTAATAAGATCATCCAAATTCACAGAGTTCTCCTCATTGTTAGCAGTAAAAATAGCACCCAAGTCTTGTAGCACAAAAATGTTAAGGAAAATAGAATTTTGGAGAAAAATAGAAAGGTCATGTTCTAGTTTCTGAATGTGACCCCTCAGGACTACAATTTTAGATCCCAAGCCAACATCAATTTCCATTTCATCATCAGCTTCTCCCATAAACATCTTTTCTGCTTTACCAACATTTTTCATAGAATCAGCAACATCCTTAGTAGTAGCCTCTATTTATTTAGTCATCTGCTCACCCTCAACATCCATAGATATTTATTAAGCATCCATGTCCTTGGCCTCATCACCCTAAGTGAATTCATCAGAAGCGCTCTCAAAGTAGTCAATAAGCTTAGCCTTGGGAGCAGGTTTGCCAACAATTCACCCCAGCCACTTAACTCTTGAGGAGAAACCCTCTTTAATAGCCTTACTAGATGAATGGGGCTTACTACCTTGACCCATGGGGGTATTACAAGGATTTTTAGGGTCCCCACAGTAGCCCCCAGAGTGCCTACTTCACCAGCATATGTCTTCCTCTTTTTGCACTTCATACTCACAGTAGAGCCCAGAGTATCTATGGGAATATCCTCAAGAGTAGAAAATGAAACTTATATTGTCTTATTAGAAATAGGGGAAGGGCATGGCTCTTTAACAACAGCAGTAATAATAGGGTTAGAAGAAATTTCCCCCTATTAATTTGAATGGCCTTAGAAGCCTCAAGGGTAAGATGGAAATTGTAAAGATAAAAGATAAGGCCCTGATGAAGGGGGATAGGTTTATTAGCAAATTTCTTAGCCATTTTAGCTCTAACCCTAAGGACAAAATGCTCAAGGGAAGAAAGCAAATAAAAAGGAAAGCTAATGTGTGCATTTTGCCTAAAATGATTTAGAAGGGGAAGATGATAGTTGTAAAACCTGGTGAAGCACCCCTCAAGGGTGAAATACTTTATGAGGAGAAAACACACACCATCCCAAGGCTCGGGTAGCTTGGCTCGATCAAATCCCTCCTGATAGTATACTAGTTCTTTGCCTTCTCCAAGAAAGAGCTTCTGATTGCAAAGGTCTACAATTTTAGTTTTCCATTGCAATTTAATCCCCTGAGTAGACATGCCATTAGCCATAGAAATCATATAAATATGTTAATATAGGTTATAAATTAATATTATATATTATATATTTTAGTATAATATATTTCAATACATCTATATATTATTAATAGTACATAAATAATATTAAATATTTAACTAATTTAAATGAATTTTTATGCCTTTAATGTATAATATAATACCATGTAAAATAAAAATAGGATAATTTTATATTTCATTTAACATTCATTTACTAGAGGGGGTCAAAAATGTGCTCATACAGATTTCAAACTCTACAACACTTCATCATGTGTGTAGCATATGAGGTATATTACTTAAAATACCAAATCTATCAAACATTAATGTTTGGTAGGAATTAAATTAAAGGTTACAATCACATATCATGAAATTGAAATCATCTATCATGAATCATCAAATTTGGTATTGCAGATGACACTTGGCATGGGATAGTTGGAAGTAAAACAGATGGATGATCAAATTTCAATTAATGATAATGATTAATTTTTTAGCCCTTTGAACTTTGTTATAAAAATTCTATGAACTATTAAATTACATACAAATTATACAAATTAATCTTTGTTCTACTTTACAAAATGATAATCAAATTTTAGTTAACCATGAGATATTTGGTGCTACAATTTTAGTTAGTCATACACAATTTTTCTATTGAACTGATTAAAATTAAGCTAACATTTATTTAGAATCAATGAATTTTGATTCTAGTTATTAACGATGAGTTTATTTCTTCACTCAAATCCTTTGGTTCATTTGGAAATGTCAAAGGACTTTATAAGTTTTCTAGTTTATTAGCACTACAATGATTGCTTACTGACTTTAATTTTGATGTTTGGTTGTGAGATGTATTTTTTCATAGATATTTTTGTAGTTGAAGGTACCACAAAGTGAGGTGGAGAATGTTTGATTAGTATATCATGACCTTATTTGTAGTTTTTTTGTAATACCCAGTAAGATGCATGTATTCGTGCACTTGTAGTCAACAATAATATTTTTCTTCTTATAGATGTTAGAAACTCTTTATTTCATATTATGAATTCTTTATTTCAGTATGGGATGAATACTCAATTTTAATATTAGGTAAATTTATTTTCTTTCTTTGTTCTTTGCTCATTTTTTACCAAAAATAATATATTATTTTATTTTTCTAAGCAACTTAGTTTCATCCAAGAATTCCTAGAAGTATAGATATTTAACTATGACTTGTAAATATCAGTAGTTTCATTCGACTAAGACTCAAATTGGATAAAAAATCCTAGATGGTTGTGTAGTATTGACTAAAATGTATCATAAAATGTAGAAATTGAAGATGAAGATAAAAATTCATAAAACCTTTAACCCTCCTACAATTCCATAAGAATCCCCATGTAATCAAGAGACTTTCATTGCACATATAATATTAAAAATAGATATTGAAGGATTAATTATACTAATGAGTGATCCTTTTTCAGCGAACCTGTGCCATACTTATTTGGAAAATACATTAGAGTCATTCTAGAGAGATCCCATGCTGGGGCTACTGCCTCTATAATTTTTGGCAGATCGGTCCTATGCATCATCAAAATTAAAAAAAATACATACAAAATATCCACACCTTAAAATAAGGAGTATCTATTATTTAGGAAGAAGCTTTTGAGTGGTGGGAAGTAATAGGGGGCTAAATATTTGCATGGATGCTCCTATTTTGTTTTGGTTTCCAACTATATTTTTGTATCTAATCATATTTATATATTTATTTTCAAACAATTTTTTTTAAAATAAAATACTCCTAATTTTTATAAGCATCATATATTGCACAAAATTTTAAAGAACATAAGATTGTAAATTAGGAAAAATAATATTACAATTTCTCAGCAAGACTCCCTAAAAAATAATCATCAATCTCCCAGCATGGAAACCCTAACTTATTGTAGGTGAATTTGATTAAATGGTAACATGTAAAATTGATAGATGAGAATCTTATAGAGAGATGTGTAATTCCTAATATGAGAATATCAAATTTTTAGTTGTTAGTTTGAAAGATAAAAAATTTTAAAAAAAAATCTCATTATTCATTGATCTAAAAACTAATGTGCCATTTCTAATGTAATTTAAAAAAATTTAAATCCACTACTACCACCATAAATTGATGAGAAAGATTTTTTTAGACTAATGATGATGGCTTTAATGTCTCTCCTTATAATAATAGTAAGGTTCCTTCATATTTTTTGAGGAATATTTAATGTAAGTTTAATATCCCTAATGAAATTTTTTATTAATTTTATTATGAAGAGTTTTAGGGCCAATAGAAAGGCTTTCGATAGAATAGGTTAGGTGTATATCATGTGCCTAATAATATTATGAGAGTCTCTATCAAATAACCACTTCAACTTGAGACAATCCCCTCTACAGTGAAGAATGTTGTAGATATTGATATTTTGCATGCACTTAAGGAACTTAGTGACACCCTGGTATAACATACGAGCCAAATTTTCCATACTAATGCTTATGAGAGTGGACATGGAGATGGTCCAACTAACCTTACTACTTGACCATAGTAATGCAAATCCTATGGTGCTCTATGTACTGGAACTTAAATTTGATGAGGAGAACACTTTGATGTAAACCAATTATGGTGGTGTTTCTAATTGCATAGATGATATGGTTTTGACCCCTATTGTAAGAAACATGATGGCTAACTATAATTGAACATTTTTATGGCCCAAAATGTGGATGCCATAGAAATACTGTTTTTGAGTCATCTTTGATGGATTTATTACTAAGACTACATTTTGGGGGCATTTTTGGAGGGTTAGTCAATCATACAATGTTTCTGAGATGTCAGTGAAAGCTACATTAACATAGAATCTAGTATCGTAAGCTTACATTTTACAATTTTTAGTATTTAAAAATGGCAAATATATGGGGCTTGATTAGTATCATAAGCCTTGTGTTGATCATAATTTTAAATGGGAGCACTTCCTAGTATATTTGTCTTTATTGCTCATTTTATGTAGCCTAGATTTTGATAGTTTTCATAGATTAATTTAAATTAATGCTAATGATAACACATCGAGGTCCTTTCCTAATGTTTTAATATTTTAAAAATATTAACAATAAAAAATATAAAAAAATTCAATTTAATATGGTTAGCCTTATGGAATACATGTGTGTGTGTGTGTGTGTGTGTGTGTGTGTGTGTGTGTGTGTGTGTGTGTGTGTGTGTGTGTGTGTGTGTGTGTGTGTGTGTGTGTGTGTGTGTGTGTGTGTGTGTGTGCGTGCGTGCGTGTGTGTGTGCACGCGCGCGCACATGCGCACGCATAAACTATTTCTTATGTACAACATTTTAAAATCTGATTTGTCATTGCATTTTAATTGAAAACATATTTCTACATTTTTGTGTTTCTTGTTTCTAATTTTTTGAAACATACATTTGGTTTGGAAATCTCGCTTGCACCTTTGGAAGTATCTTTTAAATTTGACATGTGATTATTTGATTGGACCTATTAAATTATAAATGGTGTTTAAAAGATGATATATATATATATATATATATATATATATATATATATATATAATTTTTTAGATTTTAATAGGAGACTACCATCTTTTTTATAACTAGATTGTGAACCATCTTGTAGCTCATCTATTATTAAAGCTACTTGGTTGATGTTTATGTATATAGAGGTAATTTTGAATGCTATAGGGTTCCATTTATGTATATGCATGTGATTTCATATATATATATATATATATATATAATTGACTAACGATTATATTTTATTTGTTTCATTATTAACCTCATTTGAGAATCCTCCATATATATGGGTAGGAATAGACATAGGTATTGCTAATGTGATTTTATTCATGCAATAACTTACTACAGTGTGCTTTAAACTTGTAAATTATGTTTAAGAGTAAATATGGAATTTTTTTGATAAATTTCCTAAAAAAAGAAACCTCATGTTCACATTTTATATTCTTTTAAGAATTATATATGTACATACGTGATCCAAGGAACATTTTAGGCAACAATCCAGGTGATGGTTCTACCCAAATTGGTGATAGAACTTTTAATAGCCATAACTTTTGCACCATAGCTATGTTTGACTCCCTGTTTGAACTGTTAGAAAGATAATAATGAAGAGAACATGATGAGATGGAATGAATCTATGATAGATAGTTTTTGACCCTTAAAATCCTAATGAAAGTGTCATAAATTTCAATTTTAATAGTGCATTCTATAAATAGTAAGTTTCTAAAAGTAGTAATTTCTCAAATTTTGTAATGTTGTAAATCATAGAATTCAAACCACTTCATCTCCCTTAAGATTGGTGACCTTATACATCCTCCTCCTTCCTTGAAAGTATGTATAAAAATAGATGTATCCTAAAAAATTAATCAAACATCTCTTCCCAGAGATAGGTATATATTGTATTCGATATATTGAGTAATAAAACATATTTTCTCAGAGATATCATTATTATTTGTGTGTTCTTAAAATATTCTTCAACCAAGACTTTTGATTTTTAGATTAGTGGTATCAAAGCAATTTGTCTTTAGAGTGTATGATCCTGAGGATGAGGTTAGAATATAAAAAGCTTGGGTAGAAAATAATAAAACCAGTAGACTATCCACATATTCACTTTAAATGAATTCAAATGGCAGACAACACTGAGACATCTGATCCTTTTAAATAAATAGTGAATGAAGCCCTATAATAGTAGTAAGCACATATGCTACAATAATTTGCCCAAATTCTCCAACAAATCTTGATAGAAAATTTTGGCTCCTCATCTATAACCCCACATCTTTTTAGTGTCCCAACACCCTTCAAGGTTTAGGTGAATTTTGATATCCCTACATTTGAAGGAAAAATCAATGTTGATGTAGTAAAAAATTGGTTGGATCAATTGTCAGCCTATTTTTCTATAAATAAATTCACTGATAAAGAGAAGATCACTTTTGCTCTTTTGAAAGCATCATTGGCTGCCAAAAATTATTGTAAAGTGTATAAGAAGAGATTCAATATGGATGATGTTATCCTTGAGGTGGAACCTACCTGGGATGATTTCATAGAAGCTATAAAGAAATAATACTACCCCATTAAAGCATATGATGATCTATATATAGAGTGACAATAACTTTGCCAAGGTAAAGAATGATCTGTTCAAGATCACACTGAAATTTTTCATTCTCTATCTACGAGATTGAGAATCCAAGAAAGTGAGAAACACAAGGTTCTCAAATATCAAAAGTAGACTATAATGATATATATGAGTGTAAATGAAACTCTTCAATTTGAAAACCCTTAGTGAGGTGTACAAGTTCGTGATGAAGATTGAGAAAAAGTATGGAAGAATGAATATGAAGCGTCAGCCTTCAAAATGGAAAAGTGACAAAGAAGATCAAACATGAGGCCAAAATTGAAAATAAAAGGAAGAGAAGAATCATAAATGGTATGATTATCATAAATATGGAACTCACTCCAAATAAGAAGTCCTTACTTTTTGAGTCACAATTCTCAACATCTACTACTATACCTCACACACACCATGCAATCAAAGAGGATGAAGAAAATATTTTAGATGTTGAGCTCAATGCCATCATTACTTCATCATAGACCCATGAGGAGAGGCCAGATGACAAGAAAATGTTGTTTCACTCTAATTTATTAGTGAAAGGTAAGCCTCTGCATCTCATTCTTGATAGTGGGAGTCAAAAGAATTTAACCTCTGCTAATGTTGTAAAAAGCCTAAATCTATCCATGAAGCTTCACTCAAAGCCATACAATATTGGATGGTTGATTCCAAGGAAAAACCTTTGTGTCACCTACCAATGTCTTCTCTCATATTTAATAAAACCTTTCTAAGTTGAGGTCTTGTGTGATGTGGTCAATCTAGATGTTTGTAATGTATTCTTTGGTCAGCCATTCATGTATGATCGACATGGACTCTATGAATCAAGAACTTGAAGGATCACCCTCACTCTTGGAATATGATGCTGTAGGGTACTAGAGGTACCACCTTCTACATCTATCTCCCTAATTAGTGCCAATAAATTCATTCTCATGGTGGTTAAGCCATATAAATTCAAAAAGGCTAATGTTACATTCCTAAATACATAAAACTAGAAGAAAATAGATACCAAGATGAGGAATTTCATGACATTACATACACATATTGATGATCATATATAAATGGTGAACAATCATGCCTTGTATAGCTCGACAAAGCATAGCTGCATAAAGCACAATCCATTCCAAGTATGCATCAAGAATCAAATCAAAACACAACTACCACACTTGATGATAAATATTGATGTAATGGGGACCATTAATTCTTAATGAGGGAGGCATGATCTAAGCAACATTTTAGATGACAATTTGGGTGATGGTTTTACCCTAATTAGTGGCAAAACTTTTAAGAGCCATAACTTTTACACCATAGCTCCGTTTGACTCCCCATTTGAACCATTGGAAAGATAAGAATGAGAATAACGTGATGAGACTTGATGGATCTATAATAATATTTTTTACCCCTAAAATCTCAATGTAAGTGTCCTAAATTTCAATTTTAATAGTTTAGTCTAAAACTAGTAAGTTTCTAAAAATAGTAATTTCTGAAATTTTGTAATATTGTAAATCATGGAAGTTGAACCACTTCATATCCCTTGAGATTGGTGACCTTTCACATCCCCCTCCTACCTTTAAATTATGTATAAAAATATATGTATCCCAAAAATGCAATTAGACATCTCTTCCCAGAGATAGGCATATGTTATATCTCCAATTTTGAGCAATAAAACATCTCTTCTTAGAGATAGCATTATTATTTATGTGTTCTAAAAATATTCTTCAACCAATAATTTTGAGTTTTAGATCAATACTTACATACATACATTTGATCTTGTTGTAATTATTCTGTACATGTTATTATTTGAATTTCATTATTTTATTGAAAATTTGCACATAGATTTAATCGTAGCCTCAAATTATTTGATCATAGGGCACATGTCATCAAAAGAGGCTGATCACATCCTTATATTTCTATCTCATTATGTCACTAATCATATAGAATATGGTTAGATTTTAGTTGATTATGATTAATTCTTATGGTTCATATATTTCCACCATATCTTCTTGTGGTAGTATTGAGTAGCTACAATAAGATTTTTACTTCCCAACTAATAAATTGCTATCATAATTTAAATAACTAGTGATATTGTACTTCATATACTTGTAGGTATGTTAATTTATTGTATTCTCATTTATGGAGAGGCATGGAAATTGGATGGATGCACCATGGAGGGACACTATGATTATTAATTATATTATGTGATGTATTAGTTTTTGTATAATAATAATAATAATAACAATAATAATAATAATAATAATAATAATAATAATAATAATAATAATAATAATAATAATAATAATAATATAATTTACTAGAAAAATTAATTAGTCAATGCTACACAACCATCTAGCAGTTATTATTATTTTGAGTCTTAGTCAAATGAAAAATATCTACACTTTCAAGAATTATTAGATGAAACCTAGATAACTGCCATTGTCAATAGATTATGGTTGTTTAATTCAATATTAGGGGATACCACATGAATTAGTCAAAATTATATTAAGTATGAAACATGTTTCGAAACATTTGATTGTAGTTCAAGCAGAATATATAAATAACTCTAAACATGTATAAAAAATCATTAGAATTGATTTAGAGGTGGAATTGTATACAAAAATTAGCATGGTTCATTTTGGTAAATAGTAGAGGGATTCTTGTTATTCGTATGGTTACATGATAGAACCTTATCTAGATTTAGAAATATTTAGACTTGTAGAAAATAGTCAAAATATTTGCAATAGAATTATGATAGTGTTTAAATATTTTTATCAGTATGAATTTACTTCTTATAGTTATCACCACTTGAATATGATTAAGGACAATCCTCTTTCATATCTATTAATCACATGAAACATTGAGAGTACATCGAGTGGGAATATATATTCATCCCCCTTGATGTCAACATTAATGAATAGTTTGAACCAAGGTAGGAATTTTTCATAATCCTGATTACAAATGATTAAAGCATTGGGGCAAAAAAATTATCTCATTGAGAAGAACACCTAAAAGGCATCTAAATATGGCCCTCTTGATTCATAATATGTCTTGTATAACCCTCTCACATTAGAGGTATCATTTCAACCCTTACCACCACACTTCATGGCATTAAAATTTCCTACTTATTAGAAACATGAAGGGTGATCTTGATTATGATCAAGAAATTAAAATCCTTGCATTAAACATGATAAAGTATGGGGCCACTACAAAAGCTTTATCCAATACCAAAGTTAAGATCAAGCCATCTTACAAGGTTATTCTAAATAAACCAAAATGTGATACCAATCAAATAATGAACATGGCATCACCACATTTAGCTATATTATAGAATATGTTGGTGATGAAAATTATACCATTAACTAATTAAAATGTTTGCCTATCATGAAGGTTAAGTTAGAATCATACCAGTCTGATAGTATGGTTTTAAAGGTTTAATTATAATCCTAAAGATGTGATGTTTTTATTATGTTATGGAAAATCATTAATAAGTTATTAATAATAACATATTTCATTAAAACTTTAGAAACCCTCTTAATCAAATAACCAATCACTTTAGATATGAATCTGTAATGTATCCTATCTGATAGAGAAGGCCTATGAATTAGACAATCTCTTGAAAAAATAAAAATTGAGTCAGTAAAATAATATATTTCAAGTAATATCTCATTTTTGTTGCAGTATCTTCCAACTAACTTCAAGATAATAAGATAGAAATATAAATTTAAAAGGTTTTGAGATATATCAAGATAAATATATCTTCAATCAAGATAATATTCAAGAATAAATTAACACAAAGAGACAAAAAATAACAACCAACAATCTAACTATAGAAGCAATGAAAAGGTGAATAGAAAACAACTAAGTTGAGAAAGATAAAAAACTAGTAAACAATTGATTAAAACTATAAATTAAACTACATAAGAAAAATACTAAGCACTAGAGCAATTAAACTAATCTAAATAATCTAATTAACTAATCTAACAATCTAAGGAAACAATGCAAACTAGGGATACATCTACAAATATTCTAAATCTAGGACAAAATTTTGAGCTATTAATCTAAAATGTAAACAAGTTTAATAACTAGTCTAAAATCTAAAATAAAAATTTAATAAATTCTTAAAATTAAACTTAAAACTATATTTAAAAATAAGAACTAACTAACTAAATAAAATAATCTATTCTAAAGAAAGTAAATAATCTAAGGAAATAGCTTAATAAAAATAGAAATAAACACATAAACTAAACAATTCTAAAGAAATAGAAAGAGAACAGATTAATTAAAGATTAATCTAAAATAAAATAAACTATATTAAAATTAAAACCAATATAAAGTATAATAAACTTTGTGAGTCTCAAAAGAGAGATTCATCTTAGCAAAAAAGATAGATTTTATTTGAGAAACCAACATCTTTCTCTACAAATACTTGAGAGAACTTCTATAATCAAAATAGATTTTAAAAATATCATAAAAAGTGAATTTTTTAATCATTATTCAGGTTGAATACTTGGATTATTCACACATGATTTCAATAACATTCATCAAGAGATATTAGACTTAATTCACTTCAGATATTCTATAATAAATGATGATATAAAAAATGGATATACATGTGTTTCCTAAACAATTACTCAACCATCAAATAAAGTACCATTGGATCTATCTACAAAAGCCATCCTATCTCAAAGTAGTTGCATAGAAAAGAGAGAGATGAATGATTGACTTCATAAATGTATAAGTCTTCAATACCTGTGTTATTCCTCCCCTTCAAATGAATCTTTGATCTCTTTTTATGCTTGAAACTTGGTTTGAAAGAAGTTACAACTAACCTTATTTAATTATTAGTTTAATTTAACTAATTAACTTTAATATTCAATTAATTATAAACAATAATTAGTTAAATATATGTTTAATTAAGACTTTAAAAGTATTAATGGATCAAATATTTGAATATAGATTTGGTACTATCTAATTGGTAGGGACCCCTATTAATTACTAATAAAATAGAATAACATATATCCATGAAAATACATACATTAAAGTTTATAAAATTCATATTTATATCAACCATAATGCATATTTCCAAAAATCAAATTAAGCATATATATTAAATAGTAAGTATAGAAAAAAATTATTTTTTTGATATATATATATATATATATATATATATATATATATATATATATATATATATATATATATATATATCAAAAAAATAAATTTTTTCTATACTTTCCAAAATAGTATCCATAAAATATCAAAATATGAAGGTATAAAAATTTTCCATCTAAAATTTCAACTAAAAATAAAAGTTCATCCTACTGACATCCAAAAATAATCAAAATCTGACAACACTTCAATCACTGATTTTCCTTATTCATTAATACATTCATTATATTCCATTTTATTTTTTGGAAACTGCACCAACTTCATTCCAAAATTACTTGTATTATCATTAATTTCTATCTTAATCTATTTGAGCACTTTGTCTTCAACTAGTGAATCTATATCATTTTGATTGTTCGACCTTTTATCTAATGTGAAAGGGTGAATCTCAAGAATACATTTTTTGCCAGCTGAAATAGTATTCTCTAAACTTAGCTTCTTACATCCCAAAAAATGCTCCTTCTAAGAAGATGAAGGCTCATTAGAAACTTAAAGAAAAATAAGATGAACAAAGTTTTTGGCATGAGTTGTTTCAATCTCAAGCTCAGTGGTTCTATGAATAGGTTGTGGTTTAATAACAAGTTTAATTCTTTCTAGAATGGGTGACTAGATAGTTAAGTAATACGGATTGCTTTTGTAAATGGTGTGAGTAACTGTTATTTGGTCTCTATCTTCAAAATGAAAAAGCATAGGCTTCTCAATAATAAAACCCTGAACAAGTATATTCTACCTAAATTCTAAATCACTGTTTGAAAACCATCTAAAATTAAACTAAGACAATTCTCAAAACAAAAAGTAACATTTACACAAAACTTATTTATGAAAAATATCTCTCAGAGACCATATATGTTTTCAAATGTCATTAAGCTCAAATAAGATTTGAAAATATGAACCTTTCATTGTCATATCTTAGTTGAAAAATCAACTTTATAAATTTTGGAATATAAGCAACATATTGTCCAAAATCTTAGAATGAAACCCTATCTCTTTTCACAAACATATGTTGTTCAAACTTCTTTGTTACTATTTATTTATTTCTAAAATTAGAATAAGATCTCAAAACACCTATCTCAATTTTTCAAATCATTAATATTTTGACTTTTATCTTCAAAACTAACCCCAAAACTTCAAGACTGAGATGCAAAACTAGAAATGCTTTCATTATTTTTGGAGATTAGCTGACTATTCTTTATAAGTAGAAATATGTTAGAAAAATTGAAATTGAGACTAAAAATTATATCCTTACAATACCAAAATATATTTGTTTTAATATGTTCAAAGTATTTTCCAGCATAACCTCCTTATCATGATCAACCATAAATATCAATCATTTATCCTCAAAACAGAAACTAGGACTTTAGAAAAAAAAAACTTTGCTATTAAACAAACCCTCCAAGAGAAACATGATTAACAAAAATATCTCAGTACATACATAGATTCATCCCACATCAAACTCCTCAAATAGCTCAACAAGTCTCTAAAACCTTAACTAATACATTTCAACCAAATCATGCATTCAACCTTACAGAGCTAGAAACAAAACTTTATAATTTTAAACATATAGTTTTAAATCATTCTTCTAAAATCAATAAATAAATGTATTCTTTTGTCTTGTACATTTATTTCCCATATTTAAAAGAAAACTCAGAATGACTTTTGAATGTGTCAATATTTCAATATTTCAAGATTACAAAAAACCCTACATGTACAGATTTATGGTTTTGGATAAAAATGAAACATCACATTTCATAAATGATAGAAATAGTGAATCTTAGAGTTGAAACACAAATGTGAGAAGACCTTCCTTCATTTAAAACTTGATAGACTTTATTTCCATAACATTCATGCAAAATTTTCTTTAAAACTAAAATCGATATGCATGCACCATAATTTTATTATGCCCAAACCCTCAAATACCATGAAATAAACATACAGAGTTTATTCTTATAAAACTAAAAATCTGAAATAGTATACATAATATTCAAAGTAACACTATAATTTTCCATAAAAATTAGAATTTGATGAATATCTCAAAATAAGAAAGAGATTTATAGTCTTATAAATCCTTCTCAAACCTGAATTAACTTTGTATTTTATTGATGACCAAGAATATATCAAAAACTAGAACTAGTTCTCAGTCATATCCATGCATTAAAGCGATAATCTAGACTGTAGTCTTATTCAACTCTCAAAATATTTATTCAAATGTTCAAACTAATAGTTTCTTCAAATCTTATCAACATGTAGAACAACATTCATATTTATTCTATGTAACCAAAATTATTCAAAATAGCCATGAAATTTTCTCAAAACTTATCCAAAACTATTTAAGGCATACCTAGTCATATTTCTTTACAATTTTCCACTTGAAATCCTTCTCTGCAACTTAAAATCCCAACTTTTAGAGCCTCATTTTCATAAACAAGCTTCATAAAATGATAAAAACTAATAAAACCTCCTATTTTTAATTACCACCCTCCACCATAACTACTTTGTCTAGGTGCACACTTCTCACTGGCTTGTCTAAATCGAGGATGAATTTAGTAATTCAACTAATCTAAGTTAGTAAAAAATTAAACTTAGAAATAACAAAATTATACACTAAACATCTTACCAACTTATACCTTTTAAAGGTATGTACACCTTGCATTTACTTCTCAAACTACCAAAATCCTAGCATGATCTTGAGGTATCCTTGAATATGGCCTTACATTATCTTTTTTTCTAGCTCAATGTGTCTTGATGGCTTATTGAATAGATTTTTTATTTAAAGGAAAAATCATGAAAAAACATTCCATGTCTATTTAATTCTTGTCTTCAAACAAACTAATATATATTACCTTTTACAAGCACCAACTTATACCCTTTGAAACGTATGTCATCAAAACATAGACTTAGGTAATAAATTTAAAATCACCAAGGTCCAATAACTATATTATTTCAAAACATAGGAATAATGATCTTAGGTTAGAACATTAGGATAGCATAAATCTCAAAACCACTAGGCATTTTAAATGGAATGACCATATTACCTTAGAATTTAGGTTGGATAGTTTTTAAATCAAGAATTTTAAGATAAATAAAAACCTTGTATTTAGAACCTTAGGATCCTTTGATCATATAAAAATAGTTTTGAAACATGTTAACATTATCAAAAGTTAATTATACCATAAGAAATGAATTTGAGTCATAAATTGACTTAATGAATCTATAGAACAATCATATTCAACTTTCAAAATGAAGCTCACATAAAACAAACGATGTATCTGATTTATTTAATCATAAACTACATTGTTTTTTCAAATTGAAAAAAATATTAATAATCCACCTATATATATTTTAAAACAAAATAAGAGATAGTTTATTGTAACCAATTCATAAACCATTCCTATCTAGTCCAAACAATCTTTGTATTGCCAATGAAAATAAAAATATCACAAAAGTCACCACAAACTGCTCATAATGTCAAATGAAAACTGATCTAAACTTTTTATCATGCTCAATTGAAAATATTTGTATATTTGAATTATCATAGCAATCATAATGCTTTTAACCATCAAAAAGTGTCTCTGTTTTAAACTAAAAGTGTTCAATTTTAATCTAATCATGAATTGAAAAGTAAAATGACTGATCAAAACTATCTTAGAAATGACAACATACATATGCATATTTTATTCATTTATCCATTTATGCTCTTCAAGTTTGAGTAATGAAAGTGAGTAGCAAATAAATTATCTATTTATAAAAACATAATCTTGAGAGTATGATCCAAAAATATATTTCTCAAGTAACTATATGTGAACCTTTTTATTAATGAATTTTAGCAAGGTATGAATTATTCTTTTAACATTACACAAAGAAAGGGAATGATATAATAGGGAAGTTTGGGTTGAATGCATAATCTAATAAAAATGCCTAAGAATAAAATCTAAAAATTAAGTAATACGTGAGTAATTAGACAAATTTCAGCATATATTATTTTTGTATAACAAAAATTGAATTTATAAAGAGTAATATTTGAAAATAATTGATACTTACAATAGAATTTTCAGCATCTTTGCACTCTTCCTTCATAATGTGAAACTTCTCCATTTGTAACCCTTATTGATCTTTTTGAAAGTAAAAAAAAAAAAAAGAAAAAAAAAAGACAAACAACAAACCAAATAGAAATAACAAACAAAAGAAGCAAATACCAAAAATAAAATAGAAAACAAAAGAAACAAACAAATAAAAATGAAAGTAGCTAATCATGGAATAATTTCAAATGATGGTTATTAACTCAGTAAAAAAGGTAATTTCCTTCAAGATATTTTAAATGAAAAATATTGTTTCCAAGTACAGTAGCAATCCTATAAAGACCAACCAATAATGGATCAAAATTGTGATATTTTCTAAGATCTTTGTGAGCTTTCTCCCAATATAAAATCAAATTACCAACTTTAAACTTTTTGTTAGAAACTTTTTAATTGAAAAGCTTTTTTAATTTTTGCTTAGCTTTTTCTAATTTATGTAATGTTGTGGCTTTAGATTCGTTAAGTGCTACTAAATCATACAATATTTGTTCAATTAAATTTGTATCTTCAACAACATATTGTAAATCAGTTTTAGCTGAAGAAATATGTTCTATTGGCAAGAAAGGTTTAAATCCATATACTAACATAAAAGGTGAATAATTAATTACTAACCTAATAATAGTTATATAAACCTATAAAGTTTTAAAAAAATAAAGATGTCAATTTTTTTAAATATCATACACTGATTTCTTCATGATTTTAATTAGATTTTTATTCGTTGACTCAGCTTGACCATTACCTTGAGGGTAATATATGGATGAATGACTAAATATAATTTAATATTTTCCCAAAAAAATTATAATTTCATTTAAAACAAACTAAGGTCTATTATCAGAAATGATTTCATAAGGAACACTAAATCTAGAGAAAATATGGTTTTCTCAAAATAAGATTACTTCACCTATTATAGAGCTCTTGAGTGATTTGGCCTTAGGTCACTGACTGAAATAATTTGTTGTTGTTAGAATATACATATGACCAGTAGATGAAAGTGAGTGTATATCTAAAATAAAGTCAGCGCCTCATTTTCTAAAAAGTTTTTAAAAAAATAAGAGGGTTTAAAGACATTGCAATCAACTTATCTTTCCCAACAAATAATTAAGATTACATACAAAAATGAATTAACTTATAATCATCTTCAAATAGAGTACGCCAATAATAATCTACTCTTAAAATCTTATAAGTATTGATTTTTGCAGCATAATTTCTACCACAATTTCTTTCATGACATCCTTTAAAACCTTTTGAGTTTGATCATGTGTAAGACATCTCAATAAAACTCCATCTCTATTCTAATAAAAATAAATAAATCTAACAAACTAAAATTTAAAGTTTTTAACCACAAGAAATGTCGTTGATTTTTAACAAAATTATTACCAAAAGTTTAATTTTGAAAATAGTAAACTACGTCATGATACCAATCATCTTCAACTAATATACAATTTCATTCATTCATCTCAAGACCAAACTTAAAATTTTAATAAAAATCAATAATCTTCAGTCTTTAAATGAGGTTTTATATTTAAATTATCATCAATCGACAAAAATAGAATATTAATATCTGAAGAAAGATTTTTAATTAAATATTTTGCCAATTCATTACCTTTAATTTTTTTAAAAGTTTTAATTTCAATGTCAATATATTGAATACATAAAATCCACTTAGCAAGTCTTTCTTCAATGATTGTTTGTTTTAAAAGATAAGATAAAACAATACATTAGATTTCACAATTTCTTTGTTTCCTATCAATAAATAACAAATTTTAATCAAAGAAGAAATAATTGAGAAAACAAATTTTTCAATAAGGGAGTACCTATTTTTTGCATCTTTTAAAACTTGACTCATGTATTTGATTGGTTTTTATTCATTATTTTCAAATTATTGAGTGATTATAGCTCCAATGGATTTTTCATTAGCATTAACATAAAAAATGAATGTTTTTTTTTTATAAATCAAGTTTAGCAAGAACTAGAGCACTTGTAATGGCATCTTTCACACTATTAAATGCTAAATCAACACCTTGATCCCAAGTATAAATTTTATCTTTCTTAAGTAGTGATTTCAAATAATTATACTTATTACCAAAATTTGATATGATTTTTTTTAAGAAAGTTTAGTTTACTAAAGAAAGAATTTAAGCTAGATTGATGTTTTGGATGAGGTATTTATTTAATTACTTTAATACATCCAGGATTTATAAAAATGCCATATTTTGAAATAA
This sequence comes from Torreya grandis, assembly GCA_037957365.1. NCBI lineage: Eukaryota > Viridiplantae > Streptophyta > Pinopsida > Cupressales > Taxaceae > Torreya > Torreya grandis. The sequence continues at coordinate 847,843 of JARHVA010006560.1, read as the reverse complement.
TATGTTCTGACAACTTAACTTTGATAACACCAAAAACTAATTTCTTTTGATTCAAATAAATATCATTTTTTTTTACATCTTGTGAAAACTTCACGAAGATGGTCTAAATGTTTTTTATTTTTTTAGAATGAACAGTGAGATCATCTAGATAAACTTAAATAATAATGTCAATCAAATCATTAAAAAAAAATACATAGCACTTTGGAAATAAGTTCCTATATTCATTAATCTAAAAAGTGTTTTGTTATAAGTAAACGTTCCGCTATGGGTTGTAAAATTTATCTTATATCTGTCTTCAAGATTTACAAAAAAAATATTATAACTAAAAAACTCATCTAATAAAGACATCTCTCTGATTTTGTAACTTGTAAAATTTAATCTATACTTGGTAAAGTAAAATTATCTTTAACACTAGTTTTATTCAAATTTTTAAAATCAACACATAATTTAATGTCATCATTTTTCTTTCTAATTGGTACTAAATTAGCTACCCATTTAAAATATGATATATGAAAAATGACACCAGCATCAAACATCTTATCTATCTCTTTGTTAATGATGTCCTCTAAAAAAATGCTAATTCTTAGTATTTTCTATCTTATAGATTTGATATCAGGTTTTATAGGTATGTCATGTTTAATAATATTATTATCACAACCTTTAAGATCTTTCTATGTCTAGGAAAACACATCAATAATTTTTTTTAATAATTTAATGAATTTAACCTTTTCTCTTATAGTAACATAAATTCTCAAATAAACATATTTTGGATCCTCTTTGGTGCTCAAATTGATAGGAGTGGTTTTACCTATGATTCTCCTTGAAGGTTCTTCTATTCTAGAAATCTTGGACTAATCATTAAGTGTAAACATATATTCTAAACTTACCAAAATTATAGGTAATTTATTAGTACTTAATTGCAAATAATCTCCACAATTTATTACATAATCATTATGATCGAAATAATTACCCTTAACAAAATAAATTATGTTTTCTTCATAGCTTAAAATAGACCAACTATCATTCAATTCAACAATTTTAAGATGAAAAATTTTAGCATAAGAGAAATTTGTAGTAGATTCACTCTCACTTAGAGTTGGATTAGATGCAAAAATAATAAGCTTATCATCTCTAATATTAAATTATATAATAATATGAGTGATATTGAGAGCCTCAAAATTTTAAAGTAATGACAAAACATTTTGAGTATAATGATGAAGACGAGTTTCATTAGTTTTATAAATTTTATGAACTTGTCTAACGACCAATTCATAATCTCTAAAGACTTTTGAATGTTTGATTTTAATTTTAATGGCCTTTTCCAATCACAAACATAATGATTCAAATTCTATATAATTATTAGTATTTTTGTATGATAATTTATAATCATAATGAAAAAATTTACCAATAAGATAAATTAGACAAATTCTAGCACCATTACCTTGTTGAGAACAAGCTCCATCAAAATAAATTGACCATAAAATATTTTTTTCAAAGAATTATTTTGGCTATTTTTTTGGTTCATCTAAGTTCAATAATTTATAAGTCCTAATTCAAGTCTCAACATAATAAATAGTAGAAGTAGATGACTCAATAATTAAACTAGACCAATCTTCTATTTTTAGGAAAGCAATTTCATTACTAATAGGAACCCATGTAATATCTTTTTTAGTAAAACCACTAGTTGCTTTTGACCAATATCTTTCTAAAAACATAACATAATTATTAGGAATATCTAAAACTTGAACATTAGTCATGCATCTAATTCTCTCATCTTGAGTAATCTTAATTACTATACCATGAAACTTATCACAACTTTTAGTTTATCTAGAATAAAATCTGATAAGTTTTCTATTGTTAAGTTTATAAGATATACCTAACTAATATACAACATATTTAGGTATAATATTATTTGAGGCACTTGTATCTAAAATATAATTATGGATTACCTTATTAACAATTTTAATTGTAACATAAAAAGGGGTATATAGTCTATGAGAGGATCATAATTTTGAGCATAAGTAGTTGATTGTTCCTTATTGACTTCTTCTTGTAAGACTACATTAATTTTAAGATTCTTAATAGTTTCATTTATTTTATCAAGCTATCCTGGAAGGCTAGCTACCTGAAGTAATGAGAATCTAGCTTTAATTGTAGACAAATTGTCAATTATATTATAAGTTTTAGCATCATCTTTTTTAAAAAATTTAAGCTTATAATGTTGATATTGACTATTATTATAACCAATTGACAAAGAAATATTTTGAGTAGAATTATCAGTTAAACTACTTGCATTATTATAAAATATTTTTATTTTATCATTAGTAAAACAATTATTATTTATTGTTTTATTATTCTAAGAAGAACTATAATCTTTATTTCTATTGTTCACAAGATAAGCATTTTTATTTTCTAACTGGTCATCAAGAACATTTATGTTGTCTACTAGATCTTCAGATATAAGATCTTTCTCTTGATTTTTTTTTAAAACTTATGAACACCAACATATGAATCTATATCATGATCTAACTCACATAAATTATAGTAATAAATAATTTCTAATTTTTTATTTTTATTATTATTTATACTTGATGAAGAAAGTTTATCATTAAGTTGTCTTTTAATAGTGACCAACTCATTACCTAGTGTTTGGATGGCTTTTAATTTTTTTGAATTATCTAAATTTAAATATGTATTAGATTTATCCTTAAACCCAATGTGTTTAAGTTTATTTTAATATTCAATATAGAATTTTATAGTTTAATTATATTCTATAATATTTCTATCTTCTAATGCCATCTTATATTTAAAGATAAATGACTACAAAAATAGAGTCTACATAACTTCTTGGAAGGTATAAGATCACGTGAAATATTTCTACACAGCTTAGTGAATCTAGTGATAAAATGATAAATAATCTCACCTGGATCAAGAAAAAAATTCACAAAATCATTGACTAGGTTAAAATATTCTTTAGCTTTCCAAAAATACAACTCTAGCCAATCTTTAATGTCTTTTCAAGTACTTATAATCTTAATAGGCAAACTAATAATTTCTTGGTAAGCTTTTCTTTCAAGTGTTTGATAAAAAAATCTAAAATAAATCTTTTCATTTGTTATCCCAAGAGTAACGCAAACTAATATAAATGCTTATAAATGATTTTTTCAAGATTCTTCATCACTAGAAAAGAACTTTGTTATATTTAATCCTTTTAAGGAGGGTAACTTACTAGGATGGTTTTCAATATTAATTAGATTTACATAAATCTATGGATTTACAACAATATACTATTCTATTTTAGCTTCATCTTCATCTTCACTTTTAGTGAGATCATCACGATCTCTATTATTTTGTAATCTATGAATCAAATCCTATATCCTACGTTTTTATTATGATTGATGTCTCATTGGAAGTTTAAATAGTTTCTCCTTGAATAGATTGATTATATTGAACTTGATTAACTTGATTTAATTATATATCTATAACATCATGTTTGGAAGGTAAAACAAAATCATCAATAGAAAAGATTCAAAAAGAAAATAATTTTTAGGCCTAGGATTAGCATCTAAATCTCTAGCTCTATCTTCCCTAAATCTTCTATTTGTATTAAGAATATCTTATTGAGTCTCATGAGTGACATTTGAATACCAATCTATCTTAAATTCTATTATTTCTTCTTTTTCATTTATGACTTGAATAACCTACTGAAGATTTTTAGGATGATTATTCCATGAATAATGTATTAGATTAAAAACAACATCAACTTGATCATCAGCAATATCTATTCTAGGTTGGATAATAGGATATTTTTGTCCGCTAAGTACCATGAGTAAGAATAAAATACAACTTAAAATAAATTAGATTTTTGAATGAGTTTCCTAGTAGAGTCTCCAAATTTGTTGATGATGAAAATTATACTGTACACTAATCAACCCTTTCACCTATTATTAAGGTCAATTTGAAATCATACAAGTCTAATAGTAAGGTTCTAAAGGTTCAATTATAATCCTAAAGATGTGGGGGGGAGGGGGGGGTATATGTTCTAGAAAATCATGAATAAGATATCAAACATAACATATTCCATTAAAATTTTAGAAATCTTCTTGATCAAATAATGAACTAATTTATATATGAATTTTTAATCTATCCTATTTAATAGAGAAGGCCTATGAATTATATAATCTCTTGATAGAAATAAATCTCATTCAGTAAAATAATATATTTCAAGTAATATCTCATTTTTGTTGTAATATCTTCCAAGTAACTTCAAGATAATAAGATAGAAATATAAAGTAAGATAGATATGAGATAAATCAAGATAAATATATCTTCAATAAAGACAATATTCAAGAAAAAATTAACATAAAGAGACCAACAAAAACAACCAATAATCTAACTAAAGAAGCAATGAAAAGGTGAAGATAAAATAACTAAGTTAAGAAAGACAACAAACAAGTAAATAATTAAGTAAAACTATAAAGTAAACTAAATAATAAAAATACTAAGTACTAAAGTAATTAAACTAATCTAAAGAATCTAATTAACTAATATAACATTCTAAGGAAACAATCTAGACTAGGGTTAAATTTACAAATAATATAAATCTAAGAAAAAACTACAAGCTATTAATCTAAAATGTAGACAAGTCTAATATCTAATCTAAAACTAAAAATACAAACTTAAAAAAGTATAACAAGTAAAATTAAAACTATTTATAAAAATAAGAAATGAATAACTAAAGAAAACAATCTATTATAAAGAAAGTAAATAATCTAACGAAATAGCTTAAGAAAAATACAAATAAATAAGTAAACTAAACAAACCTAAAGAAATACAAAGAGAAATAGATTAATTAAAGATTAATTTAAAAAATAAATTATATTAAAATTTTAACCAATATAAAATACAATAAAGTTTATGAGTCTCAAAAGAGAGAGACATCTTAGTAGAAAAGATAGATTTTATTTGAGAAACTAACATCTTTCCTTACAAATTCTTGATAGATAACTTTTACAAAAAAAATAGATTAATGACATGTTACAAAAATTGAGGTTTTCATCATTATTCAGATTGAATACTTGGATTCTACATATAAGACTATAATAGCAATCATCAAAATAAATTGGACTTGACACACTTCAGATAATCTATTATAAATGATGATATAAAAATTTGATATACCTACATTTAAGCAACTACTCAACCGTTAAAAAAAAGTACTATTAAGTCTATCTGCAAAATTCATGTTATCTCAAAGAAATTGCATAGAAAAAAGAGAGATGAATGATTGACTTCATAAATATATAAGTCTTAAATACATGTGTTGTTCCTCCCCTTCAAATGAATCTTTGATATCTTTTTATTCTTCAAACCTGATTTGAAAAAATTTACAACTAACCTTAGTTATTAGTTTAATTTAACTAATTGACTTTGAAAGTTAATTATTTATAAATAATTATTAGCTAAGTATATGTTTAATTAAGACTTAAAATTTGTTAATGGAACAAGTTTTTGAATATAGATTGGTTACTATCTCACAAGTGAGAACCACTATCAATTAATAATAAAATAAAATAATATATATCAATAAAAATAGATAAATTAAAGTTTATAAAATTCATATTTATATCAACCATAATGCTTATTTTCAAAAATTAACACACACACACACACACACACACACACACACACACACACACACACACACACACACGTTTGCTATACTTTCCAAAATACTATACAAAAAATATCTAAATTTGAAAGTATAGAAATTTGCCATCTAAAATTTCAACTGAAAATAAAATTTCATCCCGTTAACATCCAAAAATCATCAGAATATGACAACACTTCAACCACTGGTTTACTTTGTTCGTTATCACATTCATTATATTCTATTTTAGTTTATAGAAACTGCACCAACTTCATTTTAAAATAAGTTATGTTGTCATCAATTTCTAGCTTACTTCGTTTGAGCACTCTGACTTCAACTAGTGAATCTATATCATTTGGACTATCTACCTTTTATCAAAAGTGGAAGGGTGAATCTCAAGAGTAATTTTATACCAACTAAAATAGGCTTCTCTAAACTTAACTTCCTACATCCCAAAATAGGCTCCCTCTAAGAAGATGAAGGATTATTAGAAATTGAAGGCAAAGCAAGGTTAACAAAGTTCTTAGCATGGGTTATTTTAATCTCAAGCTAAGTGGTTTGGTGAATAGGTTGTCGTTTAACAACATGTTGAATTATTTTTGGAGTGGGTGACTAGATAGGTAAGTGATACATATTGCTTTGCAAACAATTTGAGGAACTGCTATTAGAAGAAGTCATAAAACCAAAATTACATCCATGAAATCCCCTATTACCAATATTATTGGCTTTAACAAAATTCAAGTTATTAAAGACATTATAAAATTCAAGATTAGTTGCATCAAAATGGATGGACATACTAGCACCACTATGAAATCTAGGGTTAAATCTCATGGCTTGAAAACCACCCCTTGGAAAATTTCTATTTTAGTTATTTTGGTTTATAATATCTCAATTTTGACCCCACCCTTGATTATCATGGCTTCTACTCAACCCAGGCGAATCCCATTTAGACATCTTAAATACAATATGAAAATCAACATGTACATATTCAAAATGAAAATCAATAGTATTACAAACACAATCATTATCGACAAATTTTTTGAATTGAATTTATCTAAGTGTATCAAATAATATTATAATACTTTATTTTAATTTCATTAAAATATCCCTTAAGCCAACTAGAATCTCAAAAATAAATTATGATATCATAATTTTATTACACAAATATTCTAATATCTCTACTAAATTCTCTATCATCAAAATTAAGAAACATAGACTTCTCAATACTTAAACCCTAAACAAGTATATTCTTCCTAAATTATAAATAACTATTTGAAAACCATTTGAAATTAGACTGAGCCAATTCTCAAAACTAAAAGTAACATTTACACAAAATTTATTAATGAAAAATATCTCTCAAAGATCATATATGTTTTCAAATGTCATAAGTTCAAATAAGATTTGAAAATATGAACCTTTCATTGTCATATCTCAAATGAAAAATCAACTTTATAAATTTTTGAAATATAAGAAATATATTTTCCAACATCTTAGAATGAAACCCTAATCTCTTTTCACAAACATATTTTATTCAAACTTCTTTTTTACTATTTATTTATTTCCAAAATCTAAACAAAAACTCAGAACACCTATCTCAGTTTTTCAAATCATTATTTTTTTGACATTTATCTTCAAAACTAACCCCATAACTTCAAAACTAAGATGCAAAACTAGAAATACTTTCATTATTTTTAAAAATCAGCCCACTATTATTTATAAGCAAAAATATGTCAAAAACTAATTAAAACTAAGACTAAAAATTATATATTCACTATACAAAAAAAAATAGTCATTTTAATATGTTCAAATTATTTTCCAGTATAAACTCCCTATCATAGCTGACAATTATTATCAATCATTTGTCCTCAAAATAGATACTAGGACTTCAAACAAAAACTTTGATACTAAATAAAACCTCCAAGACAAAAACAATTAACAAAAATATCTCAGTGCATACATAGATTCATCCCACATCAAAATCCTGATATAGCTCAACAAGTCTTTAGAACCTTAACTAATACATTTCTACCAAATCATGCATTCAACCTTATAGAGCTCGAAACAAAATTTTAAAATTTTAAACATTTATTTTTAACTCATTCTTCTAAAACCAAGAACTAAATGTATTATTTTTTATTTTTCATTTATTTCCAATATTTAAAAGAAAACTCAAAATGACTCTTGAATATGCCAAGCTTTCGATACTTCAATCTTAAAAAAAACCTACATGCATAGATTTATGGTTTTGGACAAACTAAAACATCACATTTCATAAATGATAGAACTGTTGAATCTCAGAGTTAAAAAACAAATGTGAGAAAACCTTCCTTCATTTCAAACATGACAAACTTTATTTCCATAACATTCATGCAAACTTTTTTGAAAAACTAAAACTAATATGCATGCACCATAATTCTATTATGTTAAAACCCTTAAATACCATGAAATAAACATACAGAGTTTATTCTTATAAAACTAGATATCTAAAACAATATACAGAATATTCAAAGCAACACTACAATTTTCTACAAAAACTTGAATTGGATGAATATCTCCAAATAAGAAAGACCTATATAGTCACATAAATCTTATTTGAACCTAAATCAACTTTGAATTTTATCAATGACCAATAATATATCAAAAACCAAATCTAGTTGTCACTAATATCCATGCATGAAAGTGACATTCTAGACTGTATTATTATTTGACTCTCAAAATATTCATGCACAAGGTCAAACTAATAGTTCCCTCAAATCTTATCAACATGTAGAACAACATTCATATTTATTTCTTGTAACCAAAACTATTCAAAATATCCATGATATTTTCTAAAAACTTATCCAAAATTGTTCAGGTCATACTTGGTCATGCGTTTTTATAATTTTCTACTCAAAATCCTTATTTGCAACTCAAACTCCAAACTGATAGAGCCTTAATTTTGTAAACAAGATTTATGAAATGATAAAAACCAAGAAAAGCATCATATTTGTAATTTCCACCTCCATCATAACTACTTTGTCTGGGTGCCCATTTCTCATTGGCTTGTCTAAATCAAGGATGAATTTTTAAATTTTGCTAATCTAAGATAGAAAATGATTAAACTTAACAATAAACAAATTGTCCACTAAATATCTTACCAAATTCTACCATTTGAGGCATGTATGTCTTGTAGTTACTTCTCAAACCACCAAAATTCTAGCATGATCTCAAAGTATCCTCGAATATTACCTTGCATTAACTCTTTTGCTAGCTCAATTTGTCATCATGGCTTACTAAATAGACTACCAACTCAAATGCCAACTCATGAATAAAACATTCCATGTCAAGTAAATTTGTGTCTTGAAACAAACTCATATATATTACCTTTTACAACTGCCAACTTATACCCTTTGAAAAGTATGCCATCAAAACATAGACTTAGGTAATAAATTCAAAATCACCAAGGTCTGATAACTATATTATTTCAAAACTTAGGAATAATTATCTTAGAGTAGATGTTGAAGAGTTGTTATGATGATGTCATGGTGGTGTCATAGAGGTGTCCTATTGAGTGAATAAAGTGCCTTGATAGTCTATGTGACAATGACAAAGTGTGCAACATGCTTATCCTAGTATGCTTAATGTAGGCTTCATTAATCTTCAAAGTTTGAGTAATTAGAGGTGTTTAGGGTTGACTATGGTGATTGGAGCATGTGCAAGAGGTCCCTAAGATATTAAGAGTTATTTGAATGCTTATGTGCATGAGTAAAATTCACCTAGTTCACCATGGTTCTCATCTAGACACTTTGGGTCCAATGGCAGAAAATTTGAGTAGGCAATTTAATGATGTCACCATTGCCACATGGGAATGAGTTAAGGGGATTTGGTCATATATTTGTGATCATATTAATCCCTAGTTATTATGCACCAAATCTCATGTCATGAATTGAAGCATAGTCAAAGTTATGATGGTATAAGTTGGATTCTTAATCATATTTTATTATTTTTTCCATAGCCAAACTTGTAGTTGGTTAGAAAGAGTTGAATAAGCATGTTGATGAGGTCATCATTCATATGCATGGAGATATTAAGATAAAATAATCATATGAGTTTTTTTATTTTTTTCCTTGTTTACTTGCATTAATTTTTAGATCATGCTATATAATATGTCAAAATATATGCATATGCAAAGTTAGGCTCCCAAGCAGTTTGACTATGTATTTCCATACATAGAAAAATTTGTGTAAGAAAGAGTTGAGTAGGCATTTTGATGGTCACATATCTTGAATGTGTGAATGTGTCAAGATAAATTGATCATATGTGTTTGTTTAATTATTAGAATAAATAATTTGTGCTAAATTTGAGATCATGCACTGAATCATGATAAAAGTTATGGATGCTCAAAGTTGGCCTCTTAGGTAGGTTTGGACATAGTTAGCTCTATGACAACAAAAATTTGAGAAATAGTTTTAATGGTGATATATCTCACATGTGTGAGGGTTCTAAGAGTAGTGTGTCACATGGTTGGATTCTCTTATGTTAAGACATCTAGTCCAAATTTGAGATCATGCATCGAATTATAGAAGAAGTTATTAAGGATAAAAAATGGCTACTCAGGCATATTGAAAGGGTCACCATACTTAGTCATTTTTTAAAGATTTAAAGCTCGAGCAAGATTAATGGTACACTTTGCTCTAAGGAGTCAAGAAGCAGTGAGATGGAGATAGGTGAATGATGTTTAATGACTGAGTAAATTAATGATCTAACAATGAGTAGGTATTCATATAGATTGATTTAATGGTATGCATTAATCATTAAAGACCTAGTTGATCCATAGAGATTGATGGATTATGTTGAGTTAAAGTTCCCATATTGCATGATATGAGGTCAATGTGGCTGAGGTTTAACATATGAGCATTAGTGGATTATATGTTAAAGATCAAAAAATATCCTTGGTGAATTTTCGGTCTAAGTTGAGAGGACATGAGATTCAAGCATTGTGTTCAAAGGTTAACTATGACTATTTGAATTTAAATATTTAAATTTAACACAAGAAAAACTAGAGCTATGTAATTTATCTGTATCTTTCAATAGAAGTCAAATTTGTTGGTATTTTAAAAATAAAAGATGAAGGGGACTCCATGGTACATCTAATGAACCTAATTTAAAGATCTGAAAGTGAGTAAAGTCAAATATATTGAGCCTAAAAGTTGACTTTGTGTTCATGCTTGTATTTTAAGTGACTTGAGAAGGATATCTGAGTGTTTCACTAAATTTTGAATCTATTTGATTTTTAAGGAGAAAAAGAGATGAAAGGTAGGGATTAGAGATTAGAGAGAACCTAGATTGGTTGTGCACCATATCCAAATGATGTTAAACACTCCTCTTTGGCTAGTGAAGACTACCTGGTAATAAGAAAGCACTACCACCAAAAATATATATTAGTAGATATATGAGTGGGATGCCAAGCTACTCATTTGTTCATGGAAGTTTTGAACTTCCTTAGAGATGGCAGAAACTTTTTGAAAAAAACTAGTAATGAATAAAAAATAAAAAAGAGAGTAAGAGAGAGAGAGAGATATCCATACCATTCTTATAGTTTGAGTGCAACAGATAGTGACATAGTACAGGTAATGTGAGTTATTGGTTTTTTGGAGGTTGTTTAGGTAGACTTAAGGATGTTGGTGGAAATACATAGTTACCAATGTCAATAAGGAAATATGATCGATGTTAGTTATGTGAACAATGTCAGTAGGGATAGTAGGTTTTCAGGAGGTTACATGAGACTTTTTTGAGTTGGGAGGTAGTTGTTGGTCAGGTTTGTGAGGTTGGGAAGAGTCATAAGGGAGTGGGTAAGACTCATGTGGGTTTAGAGAGAGGGTTGGTATGTTTGAAGTGGAGGTAAATAGGTGAAAGAGTTTTAAAACTCCTTCATAAGGAGAGTCAGGATGTTCATAAAATGATAAATAGTATAACATAAAGTAATTGTAAAATGATTATTTAAAGGAATTACAAAACATAGAGATATACTTAGCTGATGAAATGGATGAACAGTGAGTGCTATATAAATGGATATAATGAGGTGTGTTGAAGTAATGTGTGAACATAAAAGATAAGTATGTGCTACTGGTTCAGAAGAATCCAATCTCTCTATAGTATATCAATTCCTAATCTGGACTAATTTGTGTATAGTAATAGTAAGCCTGGATGTAGAAAGTTGAATGCCAAAGCCTATATGTGAATGATTGATTTTTTAAATTTTTTCTAACCTAAATATTAGCCTAAAATATGTCTTAATTAACTGACATCGATGATCCCACCAACGTCAACTGAGGGTTGACTGACGTTGGTAGCATTAAAATAGGTAAAAGGGCTATTTTTAGCCTATTTTTTATTCCCTTTCTTGCCAAGTGTGGTATCCATTAGAAAATGGTAGAAATGTGAGGTTAAAAAGAACATAGTTAGTTATAAATTTATGTTAGGAGTGAAAACAAGTCATGGGTAGCTAAAATTAGGGGACTAAGTCTTAAGGTGACTCAGAGGGTAAGAATTAGTCTTAGGACGAGGTGGTTAGGTAAGGTGGCATAAGTAGTTTTAAATTAACTTAATTAAATATTTTTAAATTAATTAAATGTGTGAGGGGTGAAAACATGGGTTAGGAAGGCTAATTATTAAAATGGGATCAAGGGGGTTTTTGACACAGGGGGTTACACACGTGTGTGACGTAATTTTGGTGTCTACATTTGTCTTTTTGTCTTGTAGTTTGTAGTAACAAGTTATAAGATAAAAAAAGGAGTTGGATGCTCAAGGTATTGGATGAGGTATCCCACCTCAAAATGAGAATTGATGGAGGATAATCTAGAATCAGGTACTAGTTTGATAAAAAGTTAATTAGGTGGGTGGATGTTGAGTGAGAGTGTGGTAACATCAATATTTTTGCATATACTAGTAAGATTTATAGTTGACACAATTAATAATAGGTAAAGGCAAGGAGGAATCATATATAAATAACCAAATCATATCTTGTAAGTGATAGTTGATAAGGTTAAAACAATCAAAGTTGTATCTCTAACGGTCCATTATTCTAGGTATCTGAGGTAGGAAGTGTTCCTAGTAAACACAAAAGGTTGTAGCTGATAAGATTGGCTTGGTAACAATCCAAAACATGTGGTATACATGTGTGTGTATAATATTAAACTATAAAGAGGTAGCATAAGTGGTCAAGACAAGCAATGCAAGGTTTTTTCAAAAGGGTCAATGGTTAAGGAGATATTCATGATCTCTAATTAGAGTTGTCATAGGTGGAGATTTAAGTGATCTCCAAGGTTGGTTGTCATGATTAGGGAGATATATGTGATCTCTAAGGTTTGTTGTCATGGTTAGGGAGATATATGTGATCTCCATGTTTCCTCAGACTTAGGGTGTAGTCCAAGAGATGGTGGTTAGGGTTGAAAAATCTAATTTTAAGGTTGTCAACATTGATTATGTCACTGATGTCGATAATAAGTATTGCCAACATTGGTGTTTTAAGTCAAGACTATTGATGTCTATGGGTGATAAAATATAAAAAAAGGGGTTTGGTGGCCTACTAAAACTCATATGTGATAGTTGATTGGAGAAAAATAGTTCTTAGTGTTGTGGGGCATATGATAGCTCTAGTCTGTCTATTTAAGGTGAGTTGGTGAGAGATAACTGGTTGAGAAGAATGTGTCAGAGTGGGGGTGTGATTGAGTGATTGATGGGCCATAGTGTGACCAAGAGAGTGTTGGAGTGGGTAGATATGGTATAGGTAGTAAGGCACCCAATTAGAGGTGTGCCACCATAAGTGTTAGCCATTTTAATTTAGAGGAGATGGAGAGATGAGGTAAGATGCTCTTGAGTTGAATTTTAATTTAAGGTAGTTAATTTAATATTGGGGCTAAAATTGAATGTTTGGTGGGATAAAGTAAAATTAGAGGGGTATTAAATGGGATAAGGGTAGGTTTAGGTGAATTTTGGAGGGGTTGGGGGTAGTTTTTAGGAAAAAAATTAAATTTTGGAGGCAGGCTATTTGGCCCTAGGACTGAACCAGTCATCAATGTCAACGGGGCTTGCCGATGTTGACTAATATTGGTGCTAATGTTGACTGACACCAAGTATCGATATCAGCTTATAAGATTGATGTAGATCATACAAAAAAACCACAAATAAGAATAAAATTCCTATTTTAGATCCCCAATTGAGTTAGTTGATGAGTCTAATGGTCGAGCTAGCCTCAGAAGACCCTGTATCGACTGAGTATTACCTACATAGCCCGAGTGAGGGCCTCAAGCCATTGTAGTTATCCTATTACATAGGTAAAAAGGGTGAGGTATGGTTAAAAATTTGTTAAGGGAAGTGGTTAGGAAAAGGGAGGTTGAAATAGGTCATGGGACCTAGGGCTTAAAAGATAGGTAGTGGGGTTAAGGGTATGAGATATAGTCTGTGGGGTCTAGAGTTTAAGATATAGGCCATGGGGCCTAGAGTTGAAAGATAGGTAGTTGGGCATAAGGTTTAGAGATAGGTAATTGGGCCTAGGGTTTAGAGATAGTCAATTGGGCTTAGGGCCTAGGTGGGTTAACAAGTTAGATAGTTATGTGGGAATACATCTAAGCTAACCTCAGAAGACCCCATGTTGACTGAGTGCCACCTACATAGCTTGAATGAGGCCCTCAAGACAATTTAATTCTCCCAAAAATAAGGGGATAAATGGTGGAATTTTATATTAGAAAGTATGTGACTTGAGGTTTGTGTGTGTGTATACAAGCTAGGTAGGAGTTGACATTATGAGATCAACTACCTATGTTATTGATGCATATGAGGAAGGATGTTACCTTGGATGAGTGGGAGCACATGGTATCCATAGGGTTAAGAGGATTAAGATGATATTTCTAGGTTGCACATGATGTTAGCTTGATGATAGCTTTGATAAAGAGGTGGGATCACACCACCAACACTTTCTATTTGCCTATCAAAGAGTTGAGAGTGACATAAGAGGACATATACAAGATTTTATAGTTTCCACTCTAGGGTGAGGATCTATTCTCTTATTCAAGAAAGGAGCATGATATTCATATGGCAACATTATTTAGGGAGCATGTTAGCAAGGTGACCTATCATTAAATGAGCTTTGCATATGAGCCATTATATACTATTGATGAGGAGCAAGATCAGTTAATTATCCTGATGATGATAGGGATCACTGTATATGCACTACCAGACATAGATAAGGGGAAATGTCTTATTACATTGATAGTTATGTTGGCACATATGGTTGAGTAGCAAACAATATATGCATGGGGACTAGCATTTTTGGCATAGTTATATAGAGAGTTGTGGGGTTTGAGACTATGAAAATGGTATAGTTTGTGTGTCATGAATTTACTCCATTATTGGGCATATGAAAACATTATGGTGACATGGCCATTGGGGTTACCCATAATAATTTCAACTAATTTCAAGGTCAGGTTTAGATGGTAGAGAGAGGGTATGGCCCAAACACAAGTAGAAAACATAGTGTAGGACATTGATTATTATAGGCATATGATATATGGATTGATTCTAATAGATATTATTTGGAGGCCCTACTTGACATACCCTACATTCATAAGACAGGCAGAGCAACTTGACAATTTACTGAACACGCTATGGATCAGAGGGAGATGAGCTGGGGAGTTAAAGATGATACTTGTAACATGGGTCAGGAGATAGTTTGGATTATTATAGGATGTGTCTCCTACCTTTCCTTTATATAGGACAGATGATATAGAGGGAACCCTACCTTTACTCTAGGAGATAGATGGGATAGATTTTGAGGAGCTACTAGTAGGCCTAGGTGTAGTATATCCTAGATGCATAGTGACTTATCTTACATGGTGGATAGGTTTGCATCCTGTGCTTTAGGTTAGGAGGCCACCACTAGATTTATAGGGAGTGATGTGTGTGTGTGTGTGTGTGTGTGTGTGTGTGTGTGTGTGTGTGTGTGAGAGAGAGAGAGAGAGAGAGAGAGAGAGAGAGAGAGAGAGAGAGAGAGAGAGAGAGATGCAGTCGTACAAGCCTAGGATGTAGTGGTATAGGCTTGAGATGAAACATAGTATCAAGGATAAGTTACATAGTTGTCTTTCAAGAGATAAGTCTACATTTACAATCATGCCCTGAGAGATTATAAATTGTCTATGTATTCCTTTTTTCTTAACTTTAGTCATGGACAAGACTAGAGAGGCTCAGAGGTTTTTCACTTTGAGGGGAAAACCATAACACTTTTTAGGCTAACTAATGTGTAGGGAAAATGGTTAAGAGGAAGGGCGATGAATGTACTAGGGTTTCTTAAGGGACAAACTCAAGTTAAACACAAGGTGAAGTGTCACTTGATTAATAAAAGAATTGTCATAGGTGAAAATCATTTAAAGGCTCAGGTTCTGGCCTTCCTTTGAGAGAAGACAAGTGATAAGTTCTTAAGCCGTATTTGTGAGTTATGATGTACAGTCCAAGCCAATTAAGAGCAAACTTACCCCATTTGATTTTCACCATGTTCCTCATATGTTGATTTTCATTTAAGATGAGATCTTTGATATTGACATTTTGATCCTTGAGGTTTTTGTTGTAAGAACATTTGATGCACTCTTGATAGATTTGGAGGTAGTTGAGGGCTATGAGATGACGTTCATCAAGAAACTCAAGTTGAGCCAAACATTCTTGGTGAAAGTCATCACTAGTAAGTATGTCTTATAGAGAGATGTGAAGAGAATGAATCTAGACCTTAAGAGGCAAAATAGCTTCTATCCCATAGACCAACAAAAAAAGGCATAGCACCTATAGGGGTTTGAATGATAGTGAGGTCAGCCCATAAAACAAAGGGAATGTGAACGTGCCAATCCTTACCAGTATCATTGACTACCTTCATGAGAATTTTGGTTAAGATTTTGTTAGAAGCTTTGGCCTATCTATTTACTTATGTAAAGTATGATGATGAGAAGCTTAATTTGATTCCAAAAGCATCACAAAGCTTCTAGACATTCTTGTTTTTGAAATATTTTCCATTGTCTATTATAATTTTATGGGGGACACCAAAATTATAGATGATGTGATGGTTGATAAAGCCAACAATTTTTTCATCCTTAGTGGAGATGAGAGGAATGGCCTCAACCCACTTGGTGAAGTATTCAGTAGAAGTCATGATGGAATGGGGACAGAGAGATGAATGAGGGTTAATCTCACTAATTAAATATAAAACCCATTGAGAGAAGGCCTAGAAGTCTTTGGTGACTTATAAGGCATGGCTTGGAATGTGAAGGAGGTTAGCATGTTGTTGAGATGTGATGCAATTCTGAGCATAATCACTATAGTCTTGATGGAGTGTTGGCCAATATTAGCCAAGTTTAAGGATACATTTGGAAACTATGTTACCATTGAAATGTCCACCACAAATCCCATCATGGACTTCCATAACGGTGAGGGGATCTCAATACTAGTGAGGAATCTAAGGAGGAGACCATCAAAACCTCACTTGTAGGGAAGTCCCCTTAGCGTAGTGTAATGAGTGGCATGTTTCATGAAGGCATGTTTCCCATTATTGGAGAGGTTAGAAGGGTTAATAGAAAAGGAGAGGTAATCTGTGAGTTTCTTGTACCATAAGTCATGTGGTTTTTGTGTTACTTTGCCTATAAAAAGGATGTTAGTTGATACATAAGAGGGAAATTTTAAGCGATGTACATTGGCATAGATTTTTAAAGAAGAGGGTGAAGAGGGTATATGTGAAGAAAGAGAAGCCATTGTGTCAGCAAGGTTGTTTGTAGATTGAGGAATAATTTATAAGAGGTAGGAGTTGAATGATTCCAATAATGTATCTACATGATGTTTATATCATTGTAGAATTTCATTTTTGCATAGGTAGGAACAATTAACCTAATTAACCACTAGCTAGGAGTTATAAAAAATAATTATTGATTTAACAGCCAAGAAAATAGCTGTTTGAAGCCCTAAGATTGTAGCTTCATATTTAGCCATAATTTTAGTATATTCAAAATCTAGATTAAATGACAAAGGCATAGGCTCATCATCAAGAGGGATGACAATGACCTGCATACCCACACTATATTAACATTTAGACCCATCAAAGAACATCATCATTTGATATGAGATATCATTTATGGATGGCATTGTGATAGATTTGTTAGGGAATTCAAGGTTTGAAGGTTGGTTGTTAGGTATAGGAGTAGTAGATAATTGGTTAGTGATCATTTTCCCTTTGATAGAATTTTGTTGAATAAATTCTAAGTCAAATTCAACAAGGAGCATGAGCCACGGAGCTCCACATTAGTTGTGATATGTCTTGGAATGCATGTATTTGAAGGGATCAATATGGGTGATGATGTAGGTTTTGTGATTTAAGAGGTAATGACAGAGATTGGAAGATACAAAGACCAATGCAAGACAAAGCTTTATTTGTATGGGTATATTGAGTTTCATAATCAATAAGTATGTGGCTTATGTAGTAAATTTCTTGTTCTTGATGGTGATCATCTCGATGTGTAGTCATAGCACCTAGAGAATTCTCTGTTGTAGAAATGTAAAGGTATAAAAGATGGTTTTCCTTAGGTGGAATAAGAACTGGAGGGGAAAGGAGATACCATTTGAGTGTGTCAAAGGCTTTGTGGCAACCTATATTCCAATGGAAGGAAACATATTTTTTGAGGAGATGGTGAAAGGGGTGGGAATGATCCAACAACTAGGAGATGAAGAAGTGGATTAACTGAAGCTTGCCTTATAGGTTGCAGACTTGTTTTGTATTAGTAGGTGGAGGAATGTCTAGTATTCTTTGAACCTTAGTAGGGTCAACTTCAATACCATGGAGAGAAATGATAAAGCCTAAGAGCTTACTGAAAAGGATACCAAAGACATATTTCTTTGGGTTTAGTCAACCATTATATTGGAGGAGATGAGTGAATATGATTTTGAGAATCATCAAACGATCTTAGTGAAGTTTAGACTTTTTGAGTAATTCATCCACGTAGTCTTCCATAATTTTGTGTAGGAGATCATGGAAGATGTAAGCAATGGTGCATTGGTAGGTGGAACTAGTGTTCCTCAGACCAAAGGGCATGGCCCGATAACAAAAAGTCCCCCATGGGGTAATGAAATTTATCTTGTGTTGATCCTCGAGAGCAACTAGGATTTTATTGTAACTTGAGAACCCATCCATAAGTGATAGCATCTCATGTCCAGTTATTAGATCAACAAGTTGGTCTATACTTGACAAAAGGCAGTCATCCTTAAGACAAGCAAGGTTTAGGTCATGGTAGTTAGTGTAGATGTAGATTCCTTCTATCACTTTTATGACAAGAAAAATATTGGAAACCCATTATATGTAGTTGATGGGTTGATAAAGTTAAAAGAAAGGAGGTGTTGAAGCTCTTCTTTGACAAGGAGAGAAATAGGAGGATGCATTTTGTGATGCTTTTGCTTAACAAGTTTAGCATCTTAATTGGTGACAATGTTATAGGTGATGATAGAGGGTTTGATACCAAGCATGTCATTATAAGACCAAGCAAAGGATTTGCTATGGTCATTAAGAAACGTGGAATAATTTGCTTGCTTAGAGGAATCCAAATATTGTCCAATCTTAAGGACATGGGTGTTATTGTAAGAGGGCAAATTAATGTCAATGGTTAATTCATTTAACATAGCTTGTGTTTCAAATGGGAGCAATTATTGGATATAGGAATCATCTATACCCATGTATGTGAGAATAACATCATCATCTTCACATTGGATAGTGTTGATAGTGGGAGAGTATTCATTAATCATTTCAAGATGAATGAGAGGAAAGGACCTTATTCCCTTACCTAGGTGATAGGTGAGGGGGCCCAAATGGATGGCATTTATTGAAAAAAAATTAGGAGGTATAAATACCTTTGATTTGGTAGGTGATAATGGAGGAGAGGATGGAAAAGGAGAGAATATCTCTTTGATAATTGGTATATCAGAAGCTTTAGTGAGTTTAGTTGGTTCATCAAAACCCACTCCAAGCAACTTTTTGGCATTTTTAATGGTTTTGTTGGTGGGATATTCAATGGGTGTATGAACACCCTATTCATAGTGACCCAAACCAAATCCTTTCTAGGTACAACTATAAAGATAGATGCGATCAAAGCTAGGTTTTCCCAAGAAAGAGAAGTCACAGGTAAATGGTTGTGGTGAAGAGGATGGATTACCGATAGTGGGAGCTTGATAATTCCCCCATATGTGAAATTAATTTGAAGATTAGGGGGACCATATGAGATTACCATCCCAATACAAGGATCATAATTGGGGTGAATATGAAACATTCCATACTCTTGTGTAGTATGGAATATGTTGAGTGTCAACAAATGATATTCTCCGAATGATAGATGCTTAAAAGTTTCCTCCATGGGGTCTTTGTTGAGAATTTGTGTTGTCAGTATCTATGTAACCAGGGTAGTGGAACTTATGGAAGATTTAAAAGTATAATGTAGAAGAGATGATGTCTTTAATGAAATGAGAAAATCATTGGGGCTATAATTCATGTTGCATGTTTTGAAAGGAGGTGGTTGGGCGAGAATCACATGCACTTTCCCATTATGCTCAAACTTGACACAATGGTGAAAAGTTGAGAGCACAGATGCCATAACATGTATCTAAGGCCATCCAAGTAGTATGTTGTATTGGAACTCTCATTAAATAATGTATAAGATCTCAATAATTTTATGGAGGCCCACATGGATATGTAAGACAATATTGCCCACTGTAGTAACTATAGTATCATTAAAGGAGCAGAGCACCACATCAGTTTTAGACATGTAATTATCAAGAAGGGCTAGCTATTTATAGGCATGGGTGGAGATAATATTAATAATATCTACTCCATCAATCATGACTCTTTTGGCATGAGTTTGATTGATATATGCCATGATAAAGAGGGTAGAATCTTGAACTTTAAGGTGTTGAAGTGCAATTTTTGAATCACTAAAGGAAATCAGCATGATGGTGTTAAGAGAGCCGACCAAAGTTACAAGAGGTTGGGGATCATGACGTTATATCTCAACCACTTGTAAGGAACTAGTGAACAATTGATGGTGTTGGGGTGAGTTTTGGATTAACTCATATAAGGACATTTTCATAGGGGTTTGGTGAAGTTATTTCACCATCGAGTTTTGAATAACTTCTAAAGATGTTGGTTTTGGGACACCCAAGATGGAAATCTTGAGATTCAAAGGAGGAGTATCTTTGGAGAATGGATGATCCCAAGGAGAAGTGGCCTTTCCCTTTCCTTTATCCTTTTGATTTTGTGACTGCATGGCCACATTAACCATGTTGATTTGAAACATAGGTAAAAGAGATGGCAAAGTGGGTATGATAACATCTTTGGGTTTGAATTTAGGTGGAATATTATGAGGCATTATGGATGCCATAAGTGGAATAGTAGGAAGGTTAATAGGAGTATCAATAAAGAGGGTATTGATATCAAAGTGTTGTCAAATGACTACTATGAGTGATTTACAACTCTCAGTATCATGTTTAGACAAATGATGTTATAGATACACTTGTGTATCATTAAACTAAGATGACTTTAGTCTAAAAGGGTTATAAAGATTAATGGGAGGAAGAGTTATTATGAAGGATTTCAACAAGTGGTGTAGTAAAAATATCTTAGACCCTGCGAGTGGGCTATCACTTATTGTTGTAGTAGGGGTGGACCCTTCTTTGGTTTAGGAGTCATGAGGGTGATTTTTTGTGGCACCTTTTTAGGTGGTCGTGGAGACACATATTTTGCTGACACTTTCTTGGTAGTAGGTGTCATGATGTCAGATATGAAAGGCCTACTAGGTGGTAGAGGTAGTAGTGGAGTAGCTTAGCATTTGGTTTCACTTGAATCAGTGATACCCCAACTAAAGTAGAGGGATGTGGTCCCAAAATTGAAAATAATTTGAGGGTAGAAGAGGGAAGAATCAATTATATCTATGAAGCTTAACATTATTCCTTAGTTTAGGCCATGAAACTCTAACTTGTGGTTGAAGAGTCAGATCTAATTTCAATTTTGGATGAATTAGATTAGAGACTGAGTGAATTCCTAAAGACCTAATCTACTTTAATGTGGAAGATGCCTACAAGGATGAGGGCTCTAACATAGAAGGATGAGATTATAGGTATTTTGGTAAAGATGATCTAACCTTGTCAAAGACCTTTAGGTAAAGGGTAGTGAGGGGATTGGTGGTAGAGGATGACACTTGTTGTATATTATAAGGAGTTTTAATTTAGTCCCAAAATGATGTATGATCTAGCTTCGTGGAGTCAAGAAATTCTAGATTTCCCACTAACTGTGAGAAGAGTTTAGATGAAGTTGACATAGGACTTACAGTTGCTTCATTGAAAGGCTTAAGTGATTGAGAAAGAGGGAAATTATTGGCCTCTACTACCTTGGTCCAAAATATGAGAAAGAGACATAATAGGGTGTTCTTAAATAAAGATGAGAGAAGAGGCATGGTCTTCCATGGGTGGGGGAGAGGTAGGCGAAGAAGGCTCCTCAAGGGGGTAGATCATAGGTGTAGTTTCTCCCTCAACATATGGATGAGGAATAGGTAAAATATGATATTTCATGGGTAAAATGAGTGTTAAAATTGGTTGAATTAGAGTAGGCACAATAGGTCTCTTGTCTAATGTAGGGGTAGATAACACTGGCTCCTCTAGGTGCAAAAGAGGAGTGGATGGGGTACTACCTTCCATCGGTGGAGGAAAGGTTGGTGAAGAAGGTTCCTCAAGAGAGTATAGCATATGAATGATGTTACCCTTAACATTTAGTTGAAGAATTGGTAAGGTGTGGTCCTCAAGTGGAAAGAGGATAGGTAAAATGGGTGGAAAAGGAATTGGCAATACAAGCTCTTCTTGTGGTAAAATGAGAGGTAAAAGAGGCCCTTCTTCACATGGGAGTAGAATGGGTGAAGTAAGATCTTCTACCCAAGGAGGAAGGATGGGCAAAACAAACTCCACCAATCATTGGGAAGGAGTAGGTAAAATGGGTGCCTATTATTGTGAGAGAGGTTAGACTAGAGGTAAAGGAAAGACCATATCAACTATATAGATATTATGATCATGTGAGTTATTAGTCATGGTCTAAACAATAATTTGATTGGGTGAATGGTTAGGAAAAAGTTGTTTGAAGACATCCATATTTTAATTAACAAGCACATTAGGGTTATCCAAGATGAGATCACCCCTATCAAGCATGTATTGTACAATGTTCTTGAATGTTTTAAAATTATTAGAATTATGTCCTTTGACTCAATGGTAGCCATAAAACTCATCCTCCTTGTACCAAGGAGGAATAGGATGGGAGCAATAACACTATATAGGAGGATTGATTTGAGGAAGGGTTATGGCTCCTTATTGCAATAGGTTTTCCAAAAATAAAGTATATGACTCCCCAATGGGAGTGTATCATCTTTGTTCTTACCATTATTGGAATTGCTGGGTCAGATTTTGTGAGGTCAAGGAATTAGGTTATTTTGTAGTTGTAGAAGAAGTTAATTTAATGACCACCGCATTGGCAGAGCCTTTATATTTCTGGTTAGAAGGAAAAGGTTTAAAATAATAGGAGTCATTTTATTTGGAATTGGTATTCTTACTATGTAACTTGACTCTATCTTTATCTATAGCCCAGATCTTGAGTTTCTGTGCCATTGTAAACGCTTCATCAAATGTGCAAAAAGTTTGTACTCAGAGTGTGGATGAAATGTGCTTAGCACATGCCCTTGAAAAGAGCTCAATAAGATTAGGTTGGGGTAAAGATAAGGATATTTGATTGATTAAGCCTCTCCAATGAGTGACAAAATCTGTGATAGACTTGTAATCAAATTATTTAAAAGAATAAAGGTCTGTAATAGAAACCTTTTTAAAAATGTTGATAGATAAATGGTATAGGAATAATTATGTGATTTGGGTAAATTAGAAAAGGGAGTGCCAAGTTATAGAGCTATACCAATCCAGGGTAGCACTTGAAAGAGACATATGGAAGGTGTGAAGTAGTAACGTGTCATTGTGCCTTATTAAATAATAAGCATGTCTAAATGATTGTAAATGTTATTGTGGGTCCTTTTTACTCTATAAGTGAGTAAATTTTGAGATTTCCAGTTTGCTTGGATTAGGGTGAATAGGCACAAAAGGATAGATGGGCTCATTGCATATCTGATCATAAGATAACACATTCTTTGAACCTAACAAAAATGTCTCTAGACTAGACATCTTGTCCATCAACATTCTAATGAGTTTTGGAGGCGGATTGGTTTGGGAGATACCCCCTATGTTATAAGGATCCTAATAAGGAGTAGAGGTAGTGTATGACATAGCTTTCTATAGTTATGTAGATGAAACATAGGGGTATTGATTCATAGGTTGGGGGGTAGAAATGAAAGGGGCTTGTCCCACTAGGTTAGAGACAATGCTTTTATTGAATTTTGTTATTGTAGGTTGGGTTATTGGCATGGTTATACTAGGAAAAGGGTGAGTCATAACTCATGTAATTATAGGTGTGAGAGTAGATAGGATGGATACCACCAAATTCTAAAATGGTATTATACTTGACTAAACTTCTTGTGGTTGTGAAGGTAGGTAAGTCATGATAGGGATTAGGTGGGACTAGGAAGTTGGTGATGCTAAACTTTGGACATTATTTATGGTTGGTTTACTTGTTGAAGTGGTGGTTTTAGTAACCATGGGGAACATAGTGGAGATAGATAAAACTAAATTTTTTTCCATTAGAGAAGTTGGCATACCACATAGTGGATCACCCAAAGCATTTTTGGTTTAGCTCATCACAAGGTAATGCTGAAGGGTTACCATATTGTGATCAAGAAATCAAGAAAAAACTTGATCTCTTTCAGGAACAATGGGAATTTGGTTAGGGCTAGGAATATGCTCTATATCTAAAGTATGCTCCTTGATAGAATCAACAAAAAGAGGGGAAGGTGGAAGTGGTTACTAGCTTACATAATCAACAAGAATTTTGGCTTGGATTCATGTCAATACCATGCAAGAAGAATTATAAATAATCTTAAAAGTCTGTATTAGTAACAAAGTGAGTAAAAATTAGGTTTGGGTGTAGGTAAGTAGGTTTTTATAGCTATGTATTTTGAGAAAACTAAAAATAACCAAATTATACAATCATCGATGTCAGTCACTTGACCGATGTCGATAGGTTAAAGTCTGCCGATGTCAGTGGATGTAACCAATGTCTATCACTGTGGAGTCTTGAGAGATGAAAAATCCAATGTTTTTGAAACTTAGCGGTAAAATATAGGCAAAATAAAGGATGCAAAAGGTCTGTATAATGAGGATGAACAATCAGAAACCCTGATATAATAGGTCATAAAACCTGAGTATTATGAATAGTGTTGATTTTATAAATTAATGGAAAAGTGTCCTTACCAACTCAAAAATATAGAAGTCAATTACAAAAGTATAAAAAGAACATACAACCACTAATTATTAATTCTTAGAGATTAATTTTAATCTCGTGTTGGCTTATGCCTTAATCAGATAGTGAGATGAAAGTTTGGTTACTGAAGGTACTAAAAATCAATATAGAGCTAGTTTCGAGTTAGTTCTGGTTCT
The DNA here is from genome assembly GCA_037957365.1 of Torreya grandis. NCBI lineage: Eukaryota > Viridiplantae > Streptophyta > Pinopsida > Cupressales > Taxaceae > Torreya > Torreya grandis. The sequence continues at coordinate 822,570 of JARHVA010006560.1, read as the reverse complement.
CAAGAGGAAATCTATGTTAGACTAGATACGTGGCTTGTTGTAGGGGCTTGCTCCCCACACTTCACAAACCTAAAGCCAAGCCAAACCACTTAGCCATAATTTACTTTCTATCTAGAGTTTATACTTTGCAAGAGAACGGAGTGGGTTCTCCCCTTGGTGATGAAATCCAAGTGGGATGGCTGGGTAGGATAAGGTGATCCACTAGGTGATGAAATCCTGATGGGCCTTGTTTCAAGTGAGTTTATATGTTTGTTTTTGTGAGTGTGATCTAGTAGTGTGACATGGGTATACAATGATTCATTCATAATGCTTGTAATTAACTAGGTGAGGTAATATGTAGGAAGCAAACAATGAAGTACAGTGAGTTTTAAACCCAAATCTAGAGTGTTTTGACTCAAATAAAAATAATTATTAAATAAGAGAGAGAATGAATTTCAATATCCTAATTTGCATGCAAGAAAGAGATAAAGAAGAGTTTCTTTTTAACTTGCAAGAAAAATGATAAGTTTCTTTTAGAGGCAAAAGAAAGAGAAGAGTAGTAAGGAAGAAGAAATTTTAGTTTATTAACTTTAAATAGAGAATAAAATGTTGAATATTTCATTTTGAGGAAAAAGAGAGGGAGTAAGTGCAAGGAATGAAATTTTCATCTATAATGCACATATATGATTGCTTAAACCAAACAGTGAACCCAAGGAAAACTCCAAGGTCTCACCAAGCGTGCCAAAAGTATTTCACTAAATTTTGAATCTACTTGATGTTTAAGGAGAAATAAAAATGAAGGGTAGGGATTATAGATTATAGAGAACCTAGATTGGTTGCACGTCTCATCTAGATGATATTAAGCACTCTTCTTTATCTATGGAGGACTACTTGTGAATAAGAAATCACTATCACCAAAAATATTTATTAGTAGATATATGAATGGGTTGTCAAGCTACTCACTTGTTCTTGGAAGTGTCAAACTTCCTTAGGGATGGTAGTCCACTTTTTGAAACAAAATAGTAATGAATAAAAAAATGAAAGAGAGACTAATAGAGATATTTTTATCATTCTTGTAGTCTAAGTGTCGCAGAGAGTGACACAATGCAAATAATGTGAGTTATTGGTGTTTTTGGGGGTTGCTTGGGAAGGCTTAGATAAGTTGGTGTAAATACATAGTCATTGACATTGGTTAGGTTGGTGGTGTTGATAAGGAGATATGATTGATGTTGATTATGTGACCAATATTGGTAGGGGTAGTAGGTTCTCAAAAGGTTATAGGAGACTTTTTTGTGTTAGGAGGTAGTTGTTGGTCAAGTTTGTGAGGTTGGGAAGAGTCATAAGGGGGTGGGTAAGACTCAAGTGAGTATAGATAGAGGATTGGTATGTTTGAAGCAAAGGGAAATAGGCAAAGGAGGTTTATAACTCCTTTAAAAGGAGAGTCAGGACATTTGTAAAATGCTAAATAGTATAACCTAAAGTAATTTTAAAATGATTGTTTAAAGGAATTACAAAACACAGAGATATACTTAGTTGATGAAATAGATGAACCATGAGTGTTAGATAGATGGATCTAATGAGGCATGTTGAAGTAATACATGAATAGAAAAGACAAGTATGTGTTATTGGTTCAGAAGAATCCAAGCTCTATGTAGTATATCAATTCCTAATCTATATTGATTTGTGTAGAGTAATGGTAAGCTTGGATGTAGAAAGTCAAATGCCAAACCCTATATGTGAATGATTGATTTTTATAATTTATGCTAACCTAAATATTAGCTTAGAATTTTCCTTAAGTAACCTATGTTAGTGATCCTATAGACATCGGCTGAGGGTTGGCCAATGTCAGTGGCGTGAGAATAGGTAAAAGGGATATTTTTGGCCTATTTTTTGTTCCTTCTCTTGCTAAGTGTGGTATCCATTATAAAATGGTAGAAATGTGAGGTTAAGAAGAATGTAGTTAGTTAGGAATTTATGTTAGGGGTGAGAACAAGTCATGGGTAGTTAGGATTAGTGTACTAAGTCTTAAGGTGACTCAAAGGGTAAGAATTAGTCTTAGGATGTGGTGGTTAGGTAAGGTGGCATAAGTAGTTTTTTAAAAACTTAATTAAGTATTTGTAAATTAATAAATACGTGAGGGGTGAAAACATGGGTTAGAAAGGCTAATTATTAAAAGGGGATCGAGGGGGGTTTTGACATAGGGAGTTACATGTGTGTGACATAATTTTGGTGTCTACACTAAGATTGTATTGATGTTGTTTCTAAGTCTCACGATGAATTAAATATTGAAACTTGTTTTAGACTCCATGAGCATGTTGTATGTTGATTTTGGAGGTGTGATCAATCTATCTTAAGTATGAACAGTGCTTAAGAAGTCAATTGTGTGTGTTTTTGTGGTGATTATGTGTGCCATGTGAGTGTTGGATTTGTTTGAGCATAAACAGATGTGAGCTAAGTTAATTGTGATCATTTTAATATGTTTAAGGGGACATAAGGATTAGACCCATATATTATAATGTGGTTTTGTGTTCTTTATTTGTGTTCTTTCTTAATGGGTTCACATGAGACCTATAAGGGCCACAAGGGCCTTATTAAAAGGTGTTTTTCCTTAAGGGTGATCCATAGATGCTATGGATGACCTATGAATATTGTATTGAACCATGAATTTATGTGAGATATGCCTTAAGGGCTAAAGCATGCCTAATGGCTGACCAATTTAGTGATTATCAATTTTTATTTATTAATAGTAGAACCAAAGATGATGGGTTTTAGATTTTGTGTAACTTGAATGAGGGAGTGAAAATGTGGATCCAAACAAAGGAGATAATCTATGAAAGAGAAGGTATAGGTTAATGAGAATGAACAAGAGTGAAGAGAATCAGACATCCTAATTTGAGTAAGGTTTTAAAGGTGATCACATAAGCCATTAGACCTAATAAGCCTAGAAGAGGTAGATTGGGTGAGTAATCTCAAGAGACTATTTGTGAGAGACTTTGGAGTGTTTTGAGAGAAGCTTGTATATTTGAATTTGGGAGAAAAGGAGGGGCAGAGTTCCTTATGGATGAGTTTATGATTTGATCAATTTGAGGACTATTTGTATGACTTGTTGGTCATAATTTTGTTGGAATAATAGTGATCTTATTATTTGAGTGTGATCAAAGGAAAATTAAAGACTGTGTGAGCTTGGTGGTTGATCTTAGAGATAGATTAGTGTGTGGCCTATGTGTATGAACATCTGATCATGTCATTGAATTTATGATAGATTTGTTTCAATGAATGATGCATTGAGTGTATAGAGTTGAAGAGTGGGCATAGTTGGGATATGTAAGGTGTCCTAATTGATCATTGCATATTGGTTCAAGTATGTAATGTGCTTTGATCAATAGGGATTGTTATGTGATCCAAAATGTGCCTTTGGATACATTGAGAGATTGATAATCATAGTTCCATCATCAAGTTTTATAGACATAGGTTCAAATTTGGATGAATTTATAGGTGTTGTTGTGGTAGCTTAGTATTTAACGTGGTTACAACCTCCTTGCAAGAAAATACTTGATAAAAGGTCTGGTTATTGTTATAGCTCAGCTAGACAGGTATATCAACACCTTGTGGCATTGTAGTCTCACTGAATAGGGACAGTAGTTAATTAATCATTTGTAGATGGTCTAAATTGGTTCTTGTTCTTATAGGACAATAGTCCAAGGACATGTTCTAGTGGGTTTTATTCTTCAAGAGGGTCTTAGACATATGTCTTATGTTATGTGATTAACCTTGCATTGTATCTCTTGCTTATTGCTATGAATAATGTGTATGCTTCATGAATGCTTGTGGTAACTAGTTACAAGTTTTTAAAGATTAGATTAAATTTGGATTATTTGGGCTCATTGATTCATCCTCCCCCCCCCCCACCTCTCTTATTCTATCTCTAACAATTGGTATCAAAGTGAGTCATTTGGAGGAATCTTAATGTCTTTAAGGTGATTCTAAGTAGGTATAAAGATGTCTAAGCAGTTGAAGAAATAAAATCAATGGTGGAAGTCTATGATCAAGGAACTTGAAGAACATATATATACTTTGAAGAAAGATGCCAAAGAAGATGAGAATGTAATCAATGATCTCAAGGTTCAGCTAGAAGATTCTAAGACAAGGTTGAATTTAAAAGAGGATAGTTGTTCAAAATAAAAGGACATCTTGTGTAATGAATAACTATGTCATGACAATGAAGAAGTTGATCTAGAAGTTAAACACATGGGTGTACTTGGTGAATTGAAGGACCATAAGAAGAAGATGAGAAATATGATCAAAGTTATTGAATCACAAGTCATTTCTCTTAAGGTAAGTTTTTTAGAGAGATCATGTATAATAAAAGATGACATGGATAAAGAAGCTAAGAGTGGTAAAAAGACTATCCAGATTCTCAAAGGTTAGTTGATGGTTGCTAGTTCAAGTATAAAAGCTAAAGAAGATGGGTGTATTCAAATATAAACCAAGCTAGACTCATTGAAGGATGAGCATGATAAAAATTTTATCAAGATAAGAAAGCTTGAAGAAGATAAAAATAAGCTAGATCACGTCAAGAACAATAAAATAAGGTTTGTTACACAACTAAATGCTTCAAGGTATGGTAGTTTATTTCATGGTCATTGTTATACATGTAATAAGTATGGTCATAGAGCTAAGGACTGTAAAAGGAAGTCAATTGAGAATGTGTCCCCATGGAGCCTTGGAAGAAGAATAAATTGGTCCTGGATAAATCATAACTTAGATCAGTCAAGAGGTATGTTGAATGATGTTATTTATTTCTATTGTCACATGAGTGGACATATTACTAGATTTTGTCCAAATAGTGTTAAGAGGTCTTCAAGGTATGTCAAAGGATATAGATCTACTAAAATGTTTGAAAAAGGATAAACTCATGTAAACAAAATATTATGAACGTTAATCACACTAGTCAAAAGGTTGATAATATAGTAGCTCTAGAAGGCTATATTGCAAATTAGGATAAGCTCAAGGATCAAGTAGGTAAGATGGTTGCAAAAGAAACGAAGGGTCAAACTATGGTATGGAGACCTAAGGCAGTAAATACTAAGAAAAATAATCTTTTTGTGCCCAAGGGCATTGATGTATTATTTTCCAAGGTGTAAAAATAATCAGAGATGAAGGAGAGTTAAGAGCTTCTTTTGACAACATTTATTGACAAATCTAAAGAAAAGAATGAAGTCAAGGATTAAGTTAAAGTTAAGTAGGAATACAAGTCAAAGAAAGATATGAAGATATGGGAGTATCTTGATTTTTGGAAATTTTAGTGTCTCTATGTTAAAGGGGTGTCTCTATCTAGGCTTCAAGGAGACACTTGTCAGTAAGAGGAAGCTTGGTGGCTATTAGATATTATTTGGTGAGAAGGTATGAAAACAAGGTATGTTTGTAATTTCTTTTTATATATCTATATGTTGGAGAAAATAAGTTTTTTGAAGATTCTCAATGGTCATTTTTGAGAAATATTTATCCTGTTAGTCATGGTTTGGATGCTTTGGTATAAAGTATTCGAAGACTTGTTGAAGATGTCATGTTCTTGATGAAGCATGTAGTTAGGAGGAGCTTTGGAATTGGTTAGGTCCTAGGATCAAAGGACTGAGTATTTGGATCTAATAAATAAGGTGTGGAGAATAAATTTGGTGTGCTCAAGATGATAATGCTAATAATATAAGGTCTTTGGTTAAGGGGGATCAATAAGTTCATGTGTTTGATCTAGAGGTTTGTGAAGGAGCTTTAGTACAGAGTCAGAATGGGTGGTTCCAGGTGACTTAATAATATGTATGCAAATTTCAAGAAGTTTTTGATGTTTAAAAAGGTATGCACATTTATTTTTAGTGTGATCTAAGTGGTTTTTTGATCTGAAGCTATGTTGAAATCAATTTGGAGATTTTTGAGTGCTCTCTATTTTCTCAATTTTTAGCTTAAAGGCAAACAAACCTAAAATGGGTTATAGGATGTATGGGTTCCCAAAGGTATGTAAGATCAAATCTTAGTATATAAGTATGTGATTGGTCTCTCTAGGTGTGCAAGTAGTTTCAAAAGTGTACGTTGATGAGAAGGAGGTTTGTTGACCCTACTTGGTTTGACATTCTAAGGTTTTGGGTTATACTTGAAATTAGGTTTGTCTTATTATTTTAGGTCTGAGTACTTTTAATATGATGAATGGGACAAATGGGTGGTCAAATCAAGCTTCATATATATTTTAAGGTTTGTATTTCTCAAATTATTCAAATTTTATCATTATGAAGGGCTAATTAGCTAGTAGGTTTGTGAAGGAAGTAATTTTCAAAGGATGAGACTAGTGATTCAAATTCGTTTGTTTGAGGGGGCATATGAGAGTGCTCTAGATATAAATTTTTAGGTTTTGAAGATGTGTCTACTAAAAATTGTGGGCTCTGCAAGTTTCAGGTAGGGCTACAACGAGGATAAATAGGCCTAGTTTGAAGAAGAATGTTTTTTTAATCAATTTCTCCAAAAGATAAAGGTATGAGTCTTCAAATATATGTTCTTAGGTTTGTTTAGTACATGTTTCATATTTTTTATCATGTATATGTAGAGTTTGTGGTCTTGTAAGTGTCATTAGAAAGAAGGCAAATAAGCATATATGGTGGATCTTCATGTTGTGTGGAGATCTGAAGATACTTAGAAGGTGAAATTTATTAAATATATTAGGGGGAGTCCCTCTTAGATATTTAAAGGTGGGTTCCATCAAATTTTAGTTATTTTTTTTGTTCTTTCTTCATTGGTTGTAGTTCTTGATTGAAGAGAGTGTTCGCATGGAGTAAGAGGAGGTTGTTAAGATAAGTAAAAGTAGACTCAAAGTAAGGGGGAATTTGTATCATATTTATAATATGGTCCTTTCCTATTTAATAGTATTGTTAGGTTGTCATGATTAGTTTGTGCCCACTTTGTCATTATGTCAGAGGGGGCAAAATTTTCTATTATGGAGAAGTTCCTATAATGAGAGTGCTTTGAAGAGAGAGAAGGTGAGTTGGATATTGATATATATGATGGTTGTTGACATCAAAGAAAAATGGGTAGATTATTCGAGAGTTATCATGATGATGTCATGGTGGTGTCATGTAAGTGTCTTGTTAAGTGGATGAAGTGCCTTGATAGTGCATATGATAATGACAGTGTATAATATCCATATCCTAGTATGTTTAATGTTGGCCTAGTTGATATTTATAGTTTGACTGATCAAAAGTTTTTAAGGTTGAGTATGGTGATTGGATCATGTCAAGAGGTCACTAATATATTAATCATGCTTTGAATTCTTATGTGCATAAGTGTAATTCCCCTAGTTCATCATTATTCTCATTTAGACACTTTGGGTCTAGTGGTAGAAATATGAGTAAGCAATTTGATAATGTCAGTATTACCACGTCAGAATGAGTCAAGGGTATTTTGTCATATGGTTATGACCATAGTAGTCCATATTTGTTATGGACCAGATATCATGTCATGTGTCGAAGCACAGTTAAAGTTATGAGGGTGAAAAGTTGGCTTCTTAGTCAAATTTCTTTATTTTTCCCATACTTAGCCAAATTTATAGTTGGCCAGAAAGAGCTAAGTAATCATGTTGATGAGGTCAAAATTAACACACATGGAGGTGTTAGGAAAAAATGATAAAATGGGTTTACTCATATTATCTAGTTTATTTTCACTCATTTTTAGATCATGTGATATAGTGCATCAAAATATTTGTATATGCAAAGTTGGGCTTCCAAGTAATTTGATTATGTTTTTTCATACTTAGTCAAATTTGCATAAAGCAAGAAAGAGTTATGTAGGCATTTTGATGGTGGCATATATTATAATATGAAGGTGTCAAGAGAAACTGATCATATGGGTTTGTCAATTTTTATCATAGATGATTTACACTAAATTTGAGATCATGCACTGAAGCATGAAAAAATTTATGGATGATCAAATTTGGCCTCTAAGGTAGGTTTTTACATAGTTTGCTCTGTGATAGAATATTTTTAATGGTGTCATATCTCACATGCATAAGGGTTCTAAGAGAATTGTGTCATATGGTTGGATTCTCCTATGTGAGGAGATCATCTGGTCTAAATTTGAGATCCTTCATCAAAATGTAGAATAAGTTATTAAGGATCAAAAATGGCTACTCAACCATATTAAAAGGGTCCCCATAGTCATTTTTGAAAGAGTTAAAGCTTGGGTAAAATTGATGGTGCATATTAATCCAAGGAGTTAGGAAGAAATAAGATGAGGATAGGTGTATGAAGTTTAATGATTGAGAAAAGGAATAGGTTAATGATGCAATGGTGAGTGGGAATTCATACATATTAATTGACAATGAGTGTTAATAATTAAATACCCATTTGATTTGTAGAGATCAAAAGAGCACATTGAGTCAAAGTTATCAGATTGTAGGATATGAGGTCAGTGTGATTGAGGTTTAACATATGAGCATTGGTAGACTATATGTTAAAGATAGAGTGAGATTGACAGTGTGTATTTGACTTGATCTAAGATGACATGAGATTTAAGCATTGTGTTGAAAGGTTAATTATGATTGTTTGAATTTAAATATTTGAATGTAACATAGGAAAAGCTAGAGCTTTGTATTTTATACATATATTTTGATAGAATTCAAATTTATTGGTGTTGTAAAAATTAAAGATGAAGAGTAATACATGGTGCATCTAATGAAGCTAATTTGAATGTTTGAAAGTGAATACAATCAAAGATATTGATCCTATAATTTGACTATGTGCTCACGTTTATTTAACAAGTGATTCGAGAAGGATATTTGAGCTTGTATTGATGTTGTTTTGATGTCTCATGATGAATTAGATATTAAAACATGTTTTAGACTCCATGAGGATGATTTTTGTTCATTTTAAAGGTGTGATCAATCTATCTTAATTATGAATAATGCTTAAGAAGTTGACTATGTGTTTGTGTATGGTGACTATATGTACTAAGTTAGTGTTCGAGTTGTTTCAGCATATGTAGATGTGATCTAAGTTGACTATTATAATTTTAATATGTTGAAGGGGACATGATGAGTGAAACCATATATTTGAAAGTGGTCTTGTGTTCTTCTTTTTCTTGAGGGAGTTCTAAAGGAGTGAATGAGTTTACATGAGAACTATAAGGGCTACAAAGGCCTTATTAAAAGGTGTAGTTCCTTAAGGGTGACCCATATATGCTATGAACAACCTATGAATATTATATTGAGACATATATTCTTTTGAGAGATGCCTTAAGGGATAAGGCATGCCTAATGGCTAATCAAGGTAGTGATTATCAAGATTTCTCTATAAATAGTAGAAACAAAAAATGATGGGTTTTAGATTTTATGTAACTTGAATGAGGGAGTGTTAATGTGGATCCAAGTGAAAGAGATAACCTTTGAAAGATAAGGTAAATATTAGTTAGGACTATTACATATTAAATAGGATTAGACATGTTAGTCTGAGCAAGGTGCTAAAGGTGATCACATAGGTCATTCAACCTAATAATCCTTGAAGAGGTAGAATTGGTGAGTATGCTTAAGAGACTATTTGAGAGAGACTTGGGAGAGTTTTGAGATAATATTATATATATGAATTAGGGATCGAAGGAGGGGTAGAGTGACCTATGGATGACTTGATGGGAAGATCAGTTTTAGGACTATTTCTATGACTTGTTGGTCATAATTCTATTAGAAGAATAGTGCTCTTGTTGTTTAAGTGTATGTAAAGGCAAGGTGAAGACTGTGTGAGCTTGGTGCTTGATTTGAGAAACTGATGAATGTGTGTACTATGTGTATGACCATCTGGTCATGTTGTTGAAGCTGTGATAGATTTATTTCTATGAAAGATGTATTGAGTATATAAAGTTGAAGAGTGGGGATAGTTGGGATATGTAAGGTGTCCTAATTTATCTTTGTGTGTTAGTTCAAGTATGTAATGTGATTTGATCAATAGGGAATATTGTGTGATCCAAAAGGTGGATTTAGATACATTAAGAGATTGACAATTAGATTTCCATCATCAAATATTATAGATATCAATTTAGAGGTGGATGTGTTTATAGGTGTTGTTTTGGCAGCTCAATATCTAATGTGGTTACAGCCTCCTTGCAAGGTAATACTTGATCAAAGGTCTAGTTGTTATTGCATCTCAACAGACAAGTGTGATATATCCTTTTGGGATTATAGTCTCACTAAATAGGGATTGTAGTTCCTTGTTCATTTGTAGATGACCTAAACCGGTTCTTTTTCTTATAGGACATTAGTCCAAGTATAGGTTTCAGTGGGTATAATTCCCCAAGAGGGTTTCCCACATATGTCTTATGCTATGTGATTGATCTTGAATTGTATCTTTTGTTTATTGCTATGAATGAAGTGTATGCTTCATGAATTATTTTGGTAACTAGTTAAGAGTTTATAAAGATCATAATTGAAGTTGGATTATTTGGGCTCACTGATTCACCACCCCCCTCTCAGTGAATTTACCTCTAATAGTAGAACCTTAGGATAACATAAGTCTTGAAACCACTAGGAATTTTAAAGAGAATGGCCATATTACCTTATAATTAATCTTGGATGGTTTTTAAATTAGGAATTTTAAGCTAAATAAATACCTAGTATTTAGAACTTTAGGATCTTTTGATCATATCAAATCAATTTTGACACATGTTAACATTTTCAAATGTTAATTATACCATAATAGATGAATGTGAGTCATCAATTGACTTAATGAATCCATATAACAATCATATTAAACTTTCAAAATGAAGCTCATATAAATCAAATGATGTATTAGATTTATTTAATCATAAGCTGTATTATTTTTTCAAATTGCAAAAGTTATGACTGATCCACCTACATATATTTAAAAATGAACTAAGAAATAATTTATTGTAACCAATTCATAAACCAATCCTATCTAGTCCAAACAAGCTTCATATTGCCAATGAAAATTAAAGTAACACAAAAATCACCACAAAATACTCATACTATCAAATGAAAACTGATCTAAACTTTATAAAATGCTCAATTAAAAATCTTTGTATATCTGAATTATCATAACAATCATAATGCCTTTAACCACCAAAAATGTTTATTTCAAACTAAAAGTGTTGAATTTTAATCTGATCATGAACTAAAAATTAAAATGACTAATCACTACTATCTCAGAAATGACAACATACATATGCATATTTTATTCATTTATCCATTTATGCTCTTTTAAACCACTTAAATATAAACATGAATTCATCAACCAATCATCATCAATTCATAATTGAAACATGCATCCAAATATACTACTAATTGATTGCGTCCCCAACACAGTTTTAAATTTCATGACTGAGTCATCTCTATGGCATAACTATTTAGCTTAGATTTTTTTTTTTTTTTGGGGGGGGCTGTGAAAAATAGGCATAATAGAATTCACCATGAAAATAAATTACTAGATTCACAATATGTCCACCATATCTTATTGTGGTAGTATTGAGGAGCTACAATAAGATTTTCAATACCCAACTAATGGCTTCTTCTAATAATTTTAAATAATCAGTGATGGTGTACTTCATATAATTATAGGTGTGTTAATTTCTTGTATTCACATTTATGGAAAGGAATGCATGAAAATTATATGGATGAACCATGGAGTGACACTATGATAATTTTATTATGTGATGTATTAGTTCATTGTATTATAATATGCATATGGATGAGGTTTACTAAAAAAATAATTAGTCAATGTTACACAACCATTTCACAGTTGTTATTTTGATTCTTAGTCAAATGGCACAACTCATATTTACAATCCATAGTTAGATATCTACAATTTCAATAATTATTGGATGAAACCTAGATAACTTCCACTATATGAATGGTTTGTTGTTGTTTAATTCAATATCAGGGGAACATGAATTAGTCAAAATTATATTAAGGATGAAATGTGTTTTTGAACATTTGATTGTAATTAAAGTGGAATATATAAAAAAATGTTAACATGCATGTCAAGTCATTATAATTGATTTAGAGGTGGACTAGTATACAAAAATAAGCATAGTTCATTTTGGTAAATGGTAGAGGGAATCTTATTATTCCTATGGTTAGAGGATATAACCTTATATAGATTTAGACTTATAGAAAATAGTCAAAATATTTGCAATAGAATTATGGCAGTGCTTGAATATTTTTATCAGTATGGATTTACTTCTTCTATTATTTATAACCACTTGTATATGAATAATGAATTTAGTACAATAACATTTCATTCAAAAATGTTTCATTTTATGAGGAGGCAGAAACTAACACTCTGGGAAAGCATTTAAACATAAATTATTTAGTAAAAATATTTAAACATGATAAATAAAAATAAATAATAAACATAGTTTTTAAACATAATTTTTTTTATTGTTTATTATAATAATAATTATTAAATAATTTTATTTATATTTGTTAATTTATAATATTAAATTGTATAATAGGGATTTGAATCCTTAATTTTTATCCCTCTTTGAATACCTTTGAGACAAAATTCACCAATTCTAGTACCTTTGATAGTGAGCCACCTTTTTTGAATTTACAATTGTGACTATATTAGTTAATTTAAATAATTATAACACAATAGCCATCTGACATGTTAATATATCAAATATGATAGAGACCAATATAGAGGGCATTCCTCTTGCACATCCATTAATCACATCAAACATTGAGTGTACATTGAGTGGGAATACATATTCAAACCCCCTTGATGTTAACTTCAATGAATACTTTGAACCAAGGTGGGGGATTTTCACAATCTTTATTATAAATGATTAAAGCATTGGAGGAAAAAAATGTCTCAATGATAAGAATACCTAAAATTCATCCAAATATGTTCCACTTGATTCACAACATGTCTTTGATAACCCTCTTGAATTAGAGGTACCATTTCTAACCTTACCACCACACTTTATGGCACTGAAATTTCTTACTTATGAGAAACATAAAGGGTGACCATGAGCATTACCAAGAATTGAGACTGCTTTCATTAAACAAGCTATTAAAGTGTGGTGCCACTACATTGGCCTCATCCAATACAAAATTTAAGAACAATCCATATTACAAAGTTAATTCAAATCAAATAAAATGTGTGTGTGTGTGTGTGTGTGTGTGTGTGTGTGTGTGTGTGAGTGATAATTTTTATATATATTAAAGTAAGTAATATTATATATAATCTATATATTTTATATAATATAAATTAAAATATTTTATATTGAAACATATAATATACAATTATAATTTTATTTATAAACTATAATAACATATATATTATATAATAATAATATTAAAATATATTGTATAATATATAATATTGTAATATTATATTACATTATATAATATATATTTTTATTATATATTTTAAATAAATATTATATATTTTAATATAATATATATAAATATCATATTAATATTATTAAAATATATTATATAATATTGTAATATTATATTACATTATAAAATATATATTGTTATTATATATTTTAAATAAATATTATATATTTTAATATAATATATAAATACCATATTAATATATTAAATATATCACTTGCCTTCAATTCGGCTTGACTACTCCCGAGGTGCATTTGCATTCAGAAATAGGTGGGCGTCCCCAACAAATTTGAAATTCAAATTTATTTTGTAAAATGGGGTCCGTATAATTTTAACACATTTTAAAGAGGAGCAAAAACCATCAAACATGTCTGACCAGATATATTCATATTCCTACATGTTCCTAGTTTTTTTTAACATACATTGTAGAGCATTGACAGATTATAATAGAGCATGTTATAGAGTGTCTGAAGCATCGACCATATTTTCTAATATTATTTCTATAGATCCTTATTTTTAGGTGTTTAATGTTAATAGTGTTTAATATTTTTTTACTCTATCTAAAATGTTTGATTTCTTTGTGTTGTCTTGGCCATTTTATTCATTGTTTAGTACTTTATGTTATGAAATCGCTAAGATTTGGATAGTCTACTTGGATTATTGTAATATTTTTGGCCCTACTAGAGCATGCCCAATTGTGATGTCAGTGAGTCTTCTACTAAAAGAGCCCGCACATGACTATTGTTCAAGCAAGTAGGTTTTTTAAATTATAACACTAAAATTTTATAAAATAATACAATAAATATAATTCTAAATACTCTGCCTATATATACTTTAGTCACTTTGTAATAAAAATAGTACAATTTTTAAGAATGTGTGTCAAGCTCAGGGAGGCCTTGGGTTAGCTTAGGTAGCAGTGAGCTCTACTGTAAAGCCTAGAACAAAAAGAAAAGAGGTCAAAGGAGTCAAGTGGGTGTATAAGACAAAAATGGGTAGACTCCTTATTTAGTTTAAATTATATGTAGAATAGTCACACAATAATTACTTTACACCTTCTTTTATCTTCATCACCTAGTGAAAACTAACCAATTTTGTAGATTTAACCAATAGACCATGAAATTCAAACTTATTTATTACTATTTATTTATTTCTAAAATTAGAATAAAAACTCAAAACACCTATCTCAATTCTTCAAATCATTAATATTTTGACATTTATCTTCAAAACTAACCCCAAAACTTCAAGACTGAGATGCAAAACTAGAAATTCTTTCATTATTTTTGGAGATTAGCTGACTATTATTTATAAGTAGAAATATGTTATAAAAATTGAAACTAAGACTAAAAATTATATCCTCACAATACCAAAATATATTTGTTTTAATATGTTCAAATTATTTTCCAACATAACCTCCCTATCATGGCCGACCATAATTATCAATCATTTATCCTCAAAATAGAAACTAGGACTTCAGGGAAAAAATAGAAAAAACTTTGGTATTAAACAAACCCTCCAAGACAAACATAATTAACAAAAATATCTCAATGCATACATAGATTCATCCCACATCAAACTCCTGACATAGGTCAATAATTCTCTAAAACCTTAACTAATACATTTCAACCAAATCATGCATTCAAAATTATAGAGCTAGAAACAAAACTATATAATTTTAAACATATAGTTTTAAATCATTCTTCTAAAATCAATAAATAAATGTATTCTTTTGTCCTGTACATTTATTTCCCATATTTAAAAGAAAACTTAGAATGACTTTTTAATGTGTCAAGATTTCAATATTTTAAGCTTCCAAAAAACCCTACATTAATAGATTTATGGTTTTGGAAAAAAATGAAAAGTCACATTTCATAAATGATAGAACTAGTGAATCTTAGAGTTGAAACACAAATGTGAGAAGACCTTCCTTCATTTCAAACTTGATAGACTTTATTTTCATAACATTCATGCAAACTTTTATTTAAAAATAAAATTGATATACATGCACCATAATTTTATTATGTCTAGACCCTCAAATACCATGAAATAAACATACAGAGTTTATTCTTATAAAACTAAAAATCTGAAATAGTATACAAAATATTCAAAGTAACACTACAATTTTCCACAAAAATTAGAATTGGATTAATATCTCAAACTAAGAAAGATATTTATAGTCTTATAAATACTTCTGAAGCCTAAATTAACTTTGTATTTTATCGATGACCAAGAATATATCAAATACTAGAACTAGTTCTCAATAATATCCATGCATGAAAGCGATAATCTACACTGTAGTATTATTCAACTCTCAAAATATTCATACAAATGTTCAAACTAATAGTTTCTTCAAATATTATCAACATGTAGAACAACATTCATATTTATTCTATGTAACCAAAATTGTTCAAAATAGGCATGAAATTATCTCAAAACTTATCCAAGACTATTTAGGGCATACCTAGTCATATTTCCTTACAATTTTCCACTTGAAATCCTTCTCTACAACTTAAAATCCCAACTTTTAGAACATATCTTCCATAAACAAGCTTCATGAAATGATAAAAACCAATAAAACATCCTATTTTTAATTGCCACTCTCCACCATAACTACTTTGTCTAGGTGCACACTTCTCACTGGCCTGTCTAATCGAGGATGAATTTAGCAATTCTACTAATTTAAGTTAGTAAACAATGAAACTTAGAAATAACCAAATTATCCACTAAACATCTTACCAACTTCTACCATTTAAGGTATGTACACCTTGCATTTACTTCTCAAACTACCAAAATCCTAGCATGATCTTGAAGTATCCTTGAATATGCCCTTACACTATCTTTTTATCTAGCTCAATGTGTCTCAATGGCTTATCTAATAGATTTTTTATTCAAAGGCAAACTCATGAAAAAACATTCCATGTCAATTAAATTCTTGTCTTAAAACAAACTCATATATATTACCTTTTACAAGCACCAACTTATACCCTTTGAAACGTATGCCATCAAAACATAGACTTAGGTAATAAATTTAAAAACATCAAGGTCCAATCACTATATTATTTTAAAACTTAGGAATAATGATCTTAGGTTAGAACATTAGGATAACATAAGTCTTGAAACCACTAGGTGTTTTAAATGGAATGACCATATTACCTTAGAATTTAGGTTGGATAGTTTTTAAATCAATAATTTTAAGACAAATAAAGACTTGTATTTAGAACCTTAGGATCCTTTGATCATATAAAATCAATTTTGAAACATGTTAACATTATCAAAAGTTAATTATACCATAATAAATGAATGTGAGTCATAAATTGACTTAATGAATCTATAGAACAATCATATTCAACTTTCAAAATGAAGCTCACATAAAACAAATGATGTATTTGATTTATTTAATTGTAAACTACATTGTTTTTTCAAATTGCAAAAAATATTACTAATCCACATGTATATATTTCAAAATAAACTAAGAGATAATTTATTGTAACCAATTCATAAACTATTCCTATATAGTCCAAACAATCTTTGTATTGCCAATGAAAATAAAAAAATATCACAAAAGTCACCACAAACTGCTCAGACTATCAAATGAAAACTGATCTAAACTTTTAATCATGCTCAATTAAAAATATTTGTATATCTGAATTATCATAGCAATCATAATGCTTTTAACCATCAAAAAGTCTCTATTTTAAAATGAAAGTGTTTAATTTTAATCTAGTCATGAATTGAAAAGTAAAATGACTGATCAAAACTATCTCAGAAATGACAACATACATATGCATATTTTATTCATTTATCCATTTATGCTCTTCAAGTTTGAGTAATGAAAGTGAGTAGCAAATAAATTATCTATTTATAAAAACATAATCTTGAGAGTGTGATCCAAAAAATATTTCTCAAGTAACTATACGTGTACCTTTTTATTAATGAATTTTATCAAGGTATGAATTATTCTTCTAACATTGCAAGAATAAAGGGAATGATATAATATGCAAGTTTGGGTTGAATGCATAATATAATAAAAATGCCTAAGTATAAAATTTAAAAATTACGTAATACCTGAGTAACTAGATAAAATTCAGCATATATTATTCATGTATAACAAAAATTGAATTTATAAGGAGTAATATTTGAAAATAATTGATACTTACAATAGAATTTATAGCATCCTTGCACTCTTCCTTCATAATGTGAAACTTTTCTATTTGTAACCCTTATTGATATTTTTGAAAGTAAAAAAGCAACAAGACAGACAACAAACCAAATAGAAATAACAAACAAAAGAATTAAAAACCAAAAATAAAATAGAAAACAAAATAAACAAACAAATAAAAATAAAAGTAGCTAATCATGGAATAATTTCAAATGATGGTTATTAACTCAGTAACAAAGGCAATTTCCTTCAAGATATTTAAAATGAAAAATATTGTTTCTACGTATAGTAGCAATCCTATAAGGACCAACCCATAATGAATCAAAATTGTGATGTTTTCTAAGATCTTTGTGAACTTTCTCCCAATATAAAATCAAATAACCAACTTTAAACTTTTTGTTAGAAACTTTTTAATTGAAAATCTTTTTTAATTTTTTCTTAGCTTTTTGTAATTTATGTAATGTTGTGGCTTTAGATTCATTAAGTGCTACTAAATCATACAATATTTGTTCAATTAAATTTGTATCTTCAAAAACATATTGTAAATCAGTTCTAGTTGAAGAAATATGAAGTTATATTTTCAAGAAAGCTTCAAATCCATATGCTAACATAAAAGGTGAATAATTAATTGCTACCCTAACAATAGTTATATAAACCTATAAAGTTTTAAAAAAATTAAGATGTCAATTCTTTTTATTAACATACACTAATTTCTTCATGATTTTAATTAGATTTTTATTCATTGGCTCAGCTTGACCATTACCTTGAGGATAATAAATGGATGAATGACTAAATATAATATAATATTTTCTTAAAAAATTTAGAAGGTCATTTAAAAAAAATTAAGGTCTATTATCAGAAAAAATTTCGTAAGAAACTCTAAATCTATAAAAAACATATGGTTTTCTCAAAATAAGATTACTTCACATGTTATAGAGCTCTTGAATGATTTGGCCTTAGGTCACTGAAATAATGTAGTTGTTAGAATATACATATGACCAGTAGATGAAAGTGGGTGTATATCTGAAATAAAGTCAATGCCTCATTTTCTAAATTTTTTTTAAAAAAATAATAGGGTTAAAGACATTGCAAACAACTTATCTTTCCCAACAAATAATTAATATGGCATACAAAAATGAATAACTTATAATCATCTTGACATAGAGTAGGCCAATAATAATCTACTATCAAAATCTTATAAGTATTGGTTTTTGTAGCATAATTTCTACCACAATTTTTTTTATGACATCCTCTAAGAACCTTTTGAGTTTGATCATGTGTAAGACATCTCAATAAAACTCCATCTCTATTCTAATAAAAATATATATATAACAAACTAAAATATAAAGCTTTTAACCACAAGAAATGCCTTTGAATTTTAATAAAATTATTAACAAAAGCTTAATTTTGAAAATAGTAAACTACGTCATGATACCAATCATCTTCAATTAATATACAATCTCATTCATTCATCTCAAGACCAAACTTAAATTTTAAGAAAAATCAATAATCTCTAGTTTTTAAAAGAGGTTTTGTATTTAAATTATTATCAATTGACAAAAATAAAATATTAATATCTGAAGAAGGATTTTTAATTAAATATTTTTTCAATTCATTACCTTTAATTTTTTTTTAAGTTTTAATTTCAAGGTCAATATATTGAATACGTAAAATCCACTTAGAAAGGCTTTCTTGAATGATTGGTTGTTTTAAAAGATAAGATAAAATAGGTACATTATATTTCAAAAAAAAATTATTTCCTATCAATAAATAACAAATTTTAATCAAAGAGGAAATAATTGAGAAAACAAATTTTTCAATAAGAGAGTACCTAGTTTTTGCATCTTTTAAAACATGACTCATGTAACTGATTGATTTTTATTCATTATTTTCAAATTTTTGAGTGATTATAGCTCCAATAGATTTTTCATTAGCATTAACATAAAAAATGAATATTTTTTTAATAAATCAAGTTTAGAAAGAACTAGAGCACTTGAAATGGCATCTTTCACACTATTAAATGCTAAATCAACACCTTCATCCCAAGTATAAATTTTATCTTTCTTAAGTAATGATTTCAAAGAATTATACTTATTACCAAAATTTGATATGACTTTTTTAACAAAGCTTAGTTTACTAAAGAAATACTTTAAGCTAGATTGATGTTTGGAAGGAGGTATTTATTTAATTACTTTAATACATCCAAGATTTATAAAAATGTCATATTTTGAGATAATATGTCCTGACAACATAACTTTGATAACACCAAAAACTAATTTCTTTAGATTCAAAGAAATATCATACTTTTTGCATCTTGTGAAAACTTCACGAAGATAGTCTAAATATTTTTTTATTTTTTTGAAATGAACGGTGAGATCATCTAGATAAACTTAAATAATAATGTCAATCAAATCATTAAAAACAACATACAGAGCACTTTGAAAATTAGTTCCTGTATTCATTAATCTAAAAAGTATTCTATTATAAGTAAGCATTCCTCTATGAGTTGTAAAAGTTATCTTATGTCTATCTTCAAGATTTACAAAAAAATGATTATAACTAGAAAATTCATCTAATAAAGACATCATCTCTGATCCTATAACTTGTTGTAAAATTTAATCTATGCCTGGTAAAGTAAAATTATCTTTAACACTACTTTTATTCAAATCTTTAAAATCAACACATAATTTAATGCCATCATTTTTATTTCTAATTGGTACTAAATTAGCTACCCATTTAAAATATGTTATATGAAAAATGACACTAGCATCAAACATCTTATCTAACTCTTTTTTAATGGTGTTCTCTAACAAAAGGCTAATTCTTAGTATTTTCTATCTTATAATTTTGATATCAGGTTTTATAGGTATGTCATGTTTAATAATATTAGTATCATAACCTTTAAGATCTTTCTATGTTTATGAAAACACATCAATAAATATTTTTAATAACTTATTGAATTTAACCTTTTCTCTTATAGTAACATAAATTCTCAAATAAAAATATTTTGGATCCTCTTTAGTGCCAAAATTGATAGGAGTGGTTTTACTTATGATTCTCTTTGAAGTTCTTCTATTCTAAAAATCTTGGACTAATCATTAGGTGTAAACATAGATTCTAAACATACCAAACTTATAGGTAATTTATTAGTACTTAATTGCAAATAATCTCTAAAATTTATTACATAATCATCAGGATCAAAATAATTGTCCTTAATAAAATAAATTATGTTTTCTTTATAACTTAAAATAGATCAACTATCATTCAAATCAAGAATTTCAAGATGCAAAATTTTAGCATAAGATAAACTTGTAGTAGGTTCACTCTCACGTAGAGTTGGATTAGATAAAAAATAACAAGCTTATCATCTCTAATATTAAATTATATAATAATATGAGTGATATTGAAAGCCTCAAAATTTTAAAGTAATGACCAAACATTTTGAGTATAACGATGAAGACGAGTTTGATTAGTGTTATAGATTTTACGAACTTGTCTAACAACCAATTCATAATCTCTAGAGACCTTTGAATGTTTGATTTTAATTTTAATGGCCCTTTCCAATCACAAACATAATGATTAAAATTCTATATAATTATTAGTATTTTTGTATGATAATTTATAAGCATAATGAAAAAATTTATCAATAGGAGAAATTAGACAAATTTCAGCACCATTACCTTGTTGACAACAAGCTCCATCAAAATAAATTGACAATAAAATATTTTTTTCAAAGAATTATTTTGGCTAATTTTTTGGTTCATCTAAATCCAACAATTTATAAGTCCTAATTCGAGTCTCAACATAATAAATAGTAGAAGTAGATGACTCAATAATTAAACTAGACCAATCTTTTATTTTTAGGAAAATAATTTCATTACTAATAGGAACCCATGTAATATCTTTTTTAATAAAAGCGCCAATTGCTTTTGACCAATATCCTTTCTAACAATATAACATAATTATTAGAAATATCTAAGACTTGAACATTAGTCATGCATCTAATTCTCTCATTTTGAGTAATCTTAATGACTATGCCATGAAACTTATCACAACTTTTAGTTCATCTAGAATCAAATATGATAAGTTTTCTATTGTTAAATTTATAATATATACATAACTAATATACAATATATTTAGGTATAATATTATTTAAGGCACCTGTATGTAAGATATAATTATGGATTACCTTATTAACAATTTTAATTGTAACATAAAAAAGAGGTATATAATCTATAAGAGGATCATAATTTTGAGCAAAAATATTTGATTGTTCATTATTGACTTCTTCTTGTAAGCCTAAATTAGTTTTAAGATTCTTAACAATTTCATTAAGTTTATCAAGCTATCTTGGAAAGCTAGCTACCTAAAGTAATGAGAATCTAGCTTTAATTTTAGATAAACTGTCAATTATATTATAAGTTTTCGCATCAATTTTTTTTTAAAATTTTAAGCTTATAGTGTTGATATTGACTATTATTATAACCAATTGACAAAGAAATATCTTGAGTAGCATTGTCAATTAAACTACTTGCATTATTATAAATTATTTTTCTTTTATCATTAGTATAATAATAATTATTTATTGTTTTATTATTCTAAGAAGAAATATAATCTTCATTTCTATTGTTCACAACATAAGCATTTTTATTTTATAACTAGTCATCAAGAACATTTATGCTGTCTACTAGATCTTCAGATATAAGATCTTTCTCTTGAATTTTTTTTAAACTTATGAACATCAACATATGAATCTAGATCATGATCTAATTCACATAAATTATAGTAGTAAGTATTTTTTATTTTTTATTATTATTTATACTTGATGAAGAAAGTCTATCATTAAGTTTTCTTTTAATAGTGACCAACTCATTACCTAGTGTTTAGATGGCTTTTAATTTTTTTGAATTATCTAAATTTAAATATGTATAAGATTTATCCTTAAACCCAATGTGTTTATGTTTATTTTAACATTCAATATAGAATGTTATAGTTTCATCATATTCTATAATATTTCTATCTTCTAATGCCATCTTATATTTAAAGATAAATGACTACAAAAATAGAGTCTACATAACTTCTTGGAAGGTCTAAGATCACGTGAAATTTTTTTACACAATGTAGTGAATCTAGTGATAAAATGATAAATAGTTTCACCTAGATCAAGAAATAATTCACAAAATCATTAACTTGGTTAAAATATTCTTTAGTTTTCAAAAAATACAACTCTAGCCAATCCTTTATGTCTTTTCAAGTAGTTATAATCTTAATAGGAAAACTAATAAATGCTTGGTAATCTTTTCTTTCAAGTGTTTGATAAAAAAATCTTAAAAAAATCTTTTCATTTGTTATTCCAAGAGTAACACAAACTAATATAAATGCTTATAAATGATTTTTTCAAAATTCTCCATCACTACCAAGAAACTTTGGCATACTTAATCCTTTTAAGGAGGGTAACTTACTAGGATGGTTTTCAATATTAATTAGATTTACATAAATCCATGGATTTACAACAATATACTATTCTATTTTAGCTTCATCTTCATCTTCACCTTTAGTGAGATCATCACGATCTCTATTATTTTGTAATCCATGAATCAAATCCTATATCCTACTTTTTGCTTATGATTGATCTCCCATTGGAAGTTTAAATAGTTTCTACCTAAATAGATTGATTATATTGAACTTGATTAACTTGATTTAATTATATATCTATAACATCATGTTTGGAAGGTAAAATAGAATCATCAATAGAAAAGATTCAAAAAGAAAATGATTTTTAGGCCTAGGATTAGCATCTAAAACTCTAGCTCTATCTTCCCTAATTCTTTTATTTGTATTAAGAATATCTTATTGAGTCTCATGAGTAAGATTTGAATACCAATCTATCTTAAATTCTATTATTTCTTCTTTTTCATTTATGACTTGAATAACCTACTGAAGATTTTTAGGATGATTATGCCATGAATAATGTATTAACTTAAAGAAACATCAACTTGATCATCAACAATATCTATTCTAGGTTGGATAAAAGGATATTATTTTCCCCTAAGTACCATGAGTAAGAAGAAAATAAAACTTAAAATAAATTAAATTTTTGAATGAGTTTTTCAGTAGAGTCTCTAAATTTGCTAATGATGAAAATTATACCATATACTAATCAACTCTTTCACCTATTGTTAAGGACAATTTAGAATCACACCAATCTAATAGTAAGGTTCTAAAGGTTCAATTATAATCCTAAAGATGTGGGGTGGGAGGGGGTGGCTAGGGGGTATATGTTCTAGAAAATAATGAATAAGATATCAAACATAACATATTCCATTAAAATTTTAGAAATCCTCTTGATCAAATAATGAATTAGTTTAGATATGAATTTTTAATCTATCCCGTTTAATAGAGAAGGCCTATGAATTATATAATCTCTTGATAGAAATAAATCTCATTCAGTAAAATAATATATTTCAGGTAATATCTCATTTTTGTTGTAATATCTTCTAAGTAACTTCAAGATAATAACCCAAAAATATAAATTAAGATAGATTTGAGATAAATCAAGATAAATATATCTTCAATCAAGACAATATTCAAGAAAAAATTAACATAAAGAGACCAATAAAAACAACCAATAATCTAAATAAAGAAGTAATGAAAAGGTGAAGAGAAAATAACTAAGTTAAGAAAGACAAAAAACAAGTAAATAATTAAGTAAAACTATAAAGTAAACTAAATAAGAAAAATAGTAAGCACTAAAGTAATTAAACTAATCTATAGAATCTAATTAACTAATATAACATTCTAATGAAACAATCTAGACTAGGGTTAAATTTACAAATAATCTAAATCTAAGACAAAATTACAAACTATTAATCTGAAATGTAAATAAGTCTAATATTTAATCTAAAACTAAAAATACAAAATTAATAAAGTATAACAAATAAAATTAAAACTATATTTAAAAATAAGAAAGGAATAACTAAAGAAAACAATCTATTCTAAAGAAAGTAAATAATCTAACAAAATAGCTTAAGAAAAATACAAATAAATAAGTAAACTAAACAAACCTAAAGAAATACAAAGAGATATAGATTAAATTATATATATATATATATATATATATATATATATATATATATATATATATATATATATATATATATATATAGTTTATGAGTGTTAAAAGAGAGAGCCATATTAGTAGAAAAGATAGATTTTATTTGAGAAACTAACATCTTTCTTTACAAATTCTTGATAGATATCTTTTACCAAAAAGAAAATAGATTAATGACATGTTACAAAAAGTGAAGTTTTCATCATTATTCAAGTTGAATACTTGGATTCTACATATAACACTATAATAGCAATCATCAAAATATATTGGACTTGACACACTTTGGATAATCTATTATAAATGATGATATAAAATTTGGATATACATATGTTGTTTAAGCAATTACTCAACCGTCAAAAAAATCACTATTAAGTCTATCTACAAAATTCATGTTATCTCAAAGAAATTATGTAGAAAAAAGAGAGATGAATGATTGACTTCATAAATATATAAGTCTTCAATACATGTGTTGTTCCTCCCTTTCAAATGAATTTTTGATCTCTTTTTATTCTTCAAACTTGATTTGAAAGAAGTCAAAACTAACCTTAGTTAGTTATTAGTTTAATTTAACTAATTGACTTTGAAAGTTAATTATTTATAAACAATTATTAGCTAAGGATATGTTTAATTAAGACTTAAAAAGCGTTAATGAATCCAGTTTTTGAATATCGATTGGTTACTCTCTAACAAGTGAGAACCACTATCAGTTAATAATAAAATAAAATAATATATATAAATAAAAATATATAAATTAAAGTTTATGAAATTCATATTTACATCAACCATAATGCTTATTTTCAAAAATTAACACACACACACACACACACACACACACACACACACACACACACACACACACATCATAAAATAAAAGTCTGCTATAGTTTCCAAAATACTATACAAAAAATATCAAAATTTGAAAGTATAGAAATTTTCCATCTAAAATTTCAACTGAAAATAAAATTTCATCCTGTTAACATCCAAAAATCATTAGAATATGACAACACTTCAACCACTAGTTTACTTTGTTCATTAAATCATTCATTATATTCTATTTTAGTTTCTAGAAACTACACCAACTTCATTTCAAAATAAGTTATGTTGTCATCAATTTCTAGCTTGATCCATTTAAGCACTCTGACTTCAACTAGTGAATCTATATCATTCTGACTATCTACCTTTTATCAAAAGTGGAAGGGTGAATCTCAAGAGTACATTTTATACCAACTAAAATAGGCTTCTTGAATCTTAACTTCTTACATCCCAAAATAGGCTCTCTCTAAGAAGATGAAGGATCATTAGAAATTGAACGCAAAGCAAGGTTAACAAAGTTTTTAGCATGGGTTGTTTTAATCTCAAGCTAAGTGGTTTGATGAATAGGTTGTCATTTAACATGTTGACTTCGTTTTAGAGTGGGTGACTAGATAGGTAAGTGATACATATTACATTGCAAATGGTGTGAAGAACTGTTATTAGAAGAAGTCCTATAACCAAAATTACATCCATGAAATTCCCTATTTCCAATATTATTGGTTTTAATGAAATTCAAGTTATTCAAGACATTATATAACTCAAGATTAATTGCATCAAAATGGATGGACATACTAGCACCCCTATGAAATCTAGGGTTGAATCTCATGGCTTGAAAACCACCCCTTGGAAAATTTCTATTTGAGTTATGTTGGTTTATAATATCTAAATTTTGACCCCACCCTTGATTATCATGACTTCTACTCAACCCAAGCTAATCCCATTTAGACATCTTAAATACAATATGAAAATCAACATGTACATATTCAAAATGAAAATCAATAGTATTACAAACACAATCATTATCAACAAATTCTTTGAATTGAATTTATCTAAGTGTATCAAATAATATTATAATAATTTATTCTAATTTCATCAAAATATCCCTTAAGCCAACTACAATCTCAAAAATAAAATTATAATATCATAATTTTATTACACAAATATTTTAATATCTCTTCTAAATTTTCTATCTTTAAAATTAAGAAGCATAGACTTCTCAATACTAAAACCCTAAACAAGTATATTCTTCCTAAATTATAAATCACTATTTGAAAACCATTTGAAATTACACTGAGCCAATTCTTAAAACTAAAAGTAACATTTACACAAAATTTATTAATGAAAAATATCTCTCAAAGATCATATATCTTTTTAAATGTCATAAGTTCAAATAAGATTTGAAAATATGAACCTTTCATTGTCATATCTCAAATGAAAAATCAAATTTATAAATTTTTGAAATATAAGAAATATATAATCCAAAATCTTAGAATGAAACCCTAATCTCTTTTCACAAACATATTTTAATCAAACTTCTTTGTTACTATTTATTTATTTCCAAAATCTAAAAAAAAACTCAGAACACCTATCTCAGTTTTTCAAATAATTATTTTTTTGACATTTATCTTCAAAAGAAACCTTAGAACTTCAAGAATAAGATGCAAAACTAGAAATACTTTCATTATTTTCAAAAATCAGCCCACTATTATTTATAAGTAAAAATATGTCAAAAAATAATTAAAACTAAGACTGAAAATTATATATTCATAATACAAAAATATAGTTACTTTAATATGTTCAAATTATTTTCCAACATAACCTCTCTATCATAGCAGACCATTATTATCAATCATTTATCCTCAAAATGGAAACTAGGACTTCAAACAAAAACTTTGATACTCAATAAAACCTTTAAGACAAACACAATTAACAAAAATATCTCAGTGCATACATAGATTCATCCCACATAAAAATATTGACATAGCTCAACAAGTCTTTACAACCTTAACTAATACATTTCAACCAAATCATGCATTCAACCTTACAGAGATTGAAACAAAACATTAAAATTTAAAACATTTATTTTTAACTCATTCTTCTAAAACCAAAAACTAAATGTATTCTTTTTTATTTTTTCATTTATTTCCCATATTTGAAAGAAAACTTAGAATGACTCTTGAATATGCCAAGATTTCAATATTTCAATCTTAAAAAAAACCTACATGCATAGATTTATGGTTTTAGAAAAACTAAAACATCACATTTCATAAATGATAGAACTATTGAATCTCAGAGTTAAAACACAAATGTGAGAAAACCTTCATTTCAAACTTGACAAACTTTATTTACATAACATTCATGCAAACTTTTTTGAAAAACTAAAACTGATATGCATGCACCATAATTCTATTATGCTCAAACCCTCAAATATCATGAAATAAACAGACAAAGTTTATTCTTATAAAACTAGATATCTAAAACAATATACAGAATACTAAAAACAACACTATAAGTTTCTATAAAAACTAGAATTGGATGAATATCTCAAAATAAGAAAGACCTATATAGTCACATAAATCTTATTTTAACCTAAATCAACTTTGTATTTTATCAATGACCAATAATATATCAAAAACCAAATCTAGTTGTCAATAATATCCATGCATGAAAGTGACATTCTAGACTGTAGTATTATTTTACTCTAAAAATATTCATGGTCGAGTAGGCATTTTGACGATCGCGTATCTTGAATGTGTGAAGGTTTAAAGATAAATTAATCATATGGGTTTGTTTAGTTATTATCATAAATAATTTCTGCTAAATTTGAGATCATGAATTGAAGCATGATAAAAGTTATGGATGCTCAAAGTTGGCTTCTTAGGTAGGTTTGGACATAGTTAGCTCTATGACAACAAAAATTTGAGAAATATTTTTAATGGTGATATATCTCACACGTGTGAGGGTTCTAGGAGTAGTGTGTCACATGGTTGGATTCTCCTATGTTAAGACATCATCTAATCCAAATTTGAGATCATGCATTGAAATCCAGAAGAAGTTATTAAGGATAAAAAATGGCTACTCAAGCATATTGAAAGGGTCCCCATACTTAGTCATTTTTTAAAGATTTAAAGCTCAAGCAAGATTAATGGTACACGTTGCTCCAAGGAGTCAAGAAGCAGTGAGATGGGGATAGGTGAATGATGTTTAATAATTGAGTAAAATTACAAATTAATGATCCAACAATGAGCAGGTATTCATATAGATTGATTGAATGGTATGCATTAATCATTAAAGACCTGGTTGATCTATAGATATTGATGGAGTGTGTTGAGTTAAAGTTCCCATATTGCATGATATGAGGTCAATGTGGCTAAGGTTTAACATCTGAGCATTGGTGTAATATATGTTAAAGATAAAATAATATCCTTGGTGAATATTCGATCAGAGCTGAGAGGACATGATATTCAAGCAATGTGTTCAAAGGTTAACTATGACTATTTGAATTCAAATATTTAAATTTAACACAAGAAAAACTAGAGCTATGTAATTTATCTATATCTTTCGATAGAAGTCAAATTTGTTGGTATTTTAAAAAGAAAAGATGAAGGGGACTCCATGGTGCATCTAATGAACTAATTTAAAGATTTGAAAGTGAGTAAAGTCAAATATTTTGAGCCTAAATGTTGACTTTGTGTTCATGCTTGTTTTTTAAGTGACGCGAGAAGGATATCTAAGTGTTTCACTAAATTTTGAATCTATTTGATTTTTAAGGAGAAATAGAGATGAAGGGTAGGGACTAGAGATTAGAGAGAACCCATATTAGTTATGCACCATATACATATGATGTTAAACACTCCTCTTTGGCTAGGGAAGACTACTTGGCAATAAGAAACCACTACCACCAAAAGTATATATTAGTAGATATATGAGTGGGCTGCTGCCAAGCTACTCATTTGTTCAAGGAAGTGTCGAACTTCCTTAGAGATGGAAGTACAATTTTTGAAAAGAAAATAGTAATGAATAACAAAATAAAAAAAGATTAAGAGAGAGAGATATTCAAACCATTCTTATAGTTTGAGTGCAACAAATATTGACATAGTACATGTAATGTGAGTTATTGGTGTTTTTGGAGGTTGTTTAGGCAGGCTTAAGGATGTTGGTGGAAAAATAAAGTCACCAATGTTAGTTAGGTTATCAATGCTAATAAGGAGATATGATCGATGTTAGTTATGTGACCAATGTTGTAGGGATAGTAGGTTCTCAGAAGGTTACAAGAGACTTTTCTGAGTTGGAAGGTAGTTTTTAGTCAGGTTTGTGAGGTTGGGAAGAGTCATAAGGGAGTGGGTAAGACTCATGTGGGTCTAGACAGAGGGTTGGTTTGTCTGAAGTAGATGGAAATAGGTGAAAGATTTTTAAAACTCCTTCATAAGGAGAGTCAAGATGTTCATAAAATGATAAATTGTATAACGTAAAGTAATTGTAAAATGATTGTTTAAAGGAATTACAAAACATAGAGATATACTTAGCTGATGAAATGGATAAATAGTGAGTGCTAGATAAATGGATATAATGAGGTGTGTTGAAGCAATATGTGAACATAAAAGACAAGTGTGTGCTACTGGTTGAGAAGAATCCAAGATCTCTATAGTATATCAATTCCTAATCTTGACTAATTTGTGTAGAGTAACAGTAAGCCTGGATGTAGAAAGTTGAATGCCAAAGCCTATATGTGAATGATTGTTTTTTTAATTTTTTATGACCTAAATATTAGCTTGAAATATGTCTTAGTTAACCAATGTTAGTGGTCCCATCGACGTCAACCGAGGGTTGACTGACGTTGGTAGCATTAGAATAGGTAAAAGGGCTATTTTTAGCCTATTTTTTGTTCCTTTTCTTGCCAAGTGTGGTAACGATTAGAAAATGGTAGAAATGTGAGGTTAAAAAGAATGTAGTTAGCTAGGAATTTATGTTAGGGTTGACAAAAAGTCATGGGTAGTTAGGATTAGAGGACTAAGTCTTAAGGAGACTCAGAGGGTAAGAATTAGTCTTAGGACAAGGTGCCTAGGTAAGGTGCAATAATTAGTTTTTAATTGACTTAATTAAATATTTTTAAATTAATTAAATGTGTGAGGGGTGAAAACATGGGTTATGAAGGCTAATTATTAAAAGGGGATCAAGGAGGTTTTTGACACATTGGGGTTACGCATGTGTGTGACGTAATTTTGGTGTCTACATTTCCCTTTTTTTGTCTTGTAATTTGTAGTAACAAGTTGCAAGATAAAAATAGGAGTTAGATGCTCTAGGTATGGGATGAGGTATCCCTCCTAAAAATGAGAATTGATGGAGGAGAATATAAAATTGGGTGCTGGTTTGATACGGAGTTAATTGGGTGGGTGGATGTTGAGTGAGAGTGTGGTAACATCACTACTTGTATGTATACTAGTAAGATTTATAGTCAACACAATTAATAATAGGTAAAGGTGAGGAGGAATCGAATAAAAATAACCAAATCATAGCTTGTAAGTGATAGTTGATAAGGTAAAAACAATCAAAGTTGTATCTCTAATGGTCCATTGTTCTAGGTATCTGAGGTAGGAAGTGCTCCTAGTAAACACAAAAGGTTGTAGGTGATAAGATTGGCTTGGTAATGATCCAAAACACTTGGTATACATGTGTGTGTACAATATTCAACTATAACGAGGTAGCATAAGTGGTCAAGACAAGCAATTCAAGGTTATTTCAAAAGGGTCAATGGTCAAGGAGATATTCATGATCTCTGGTTAGAGTTGTCATAGGTGGGGATTTAGGTGATATCCAAAGTTGGTTGTCATGATTGGGGAGATATATGTGATCTTTAAGGTTTTTTGTCATGGTCAAGGAGATATATGTGATCTCCAAGTTTCCCCAAACTTAGGGTGTAGTCCAAAAGATGGTGGTTGGGGTTAAAAACTCTAATTTTAAGGTTGTCAATGTCGATTATATCACTGATGTCGATAGTAAGTATTACCAACAGTGGTGTTTTAAGTCAAGACTATTGATGTCAATGGGTGATCAAATCTAAAAAAAGGGGTTTGGTGGCCCACTAAAACTCATATGCGATAGTTGATTAGACAAAAAGAGTTATTAGTGTTGTGGGGCATAGAATAGCTCCAATCTATCTATTTGTGGTGAGTTGGTGAGAGATAAGGGGTTGAGAAGAGTGTGTGAGAGTGAGGGTGTGATTGAGTGGTTGGTGGGCCATAATGTGACCAAGAGAGTGTTGTTGTGCGTAGAGATGGTAGAGGTAGTAAGGGACCCAGTTGGAGGTGTGCCACCATAAGTGTTAGCCATTTTAATTTGGAGGAAATGGAGAGATGAGGTAAGATGCTCTTTGAGTTAAATTTTAATTTAAGGTAGTTAATTTATTATTTGGCTAAATTTGAATTTTTGTGGGGAGAAAGTAAAATTAGAGGGTTATTAAATGGGGTAATCATAGGTTTGGGTGAATTTGGGAAGGGTCAAGGGTAGTTTTTAGGAAAAAATTAAATTTTGGAGGTACGCTATTTCGCCCTAGGGCTGAACCAGTCATCGATGCTGATGGGGCTTGCCAATGTTGACTAATATTGGTGCTGATGTTGACTAACAACAAGTATCGATATCAGCTTATAAGATTGATGTCAATCATAGGAAAAAACCCCAAATAAGAAGAAAAGGCCCATTTTAGATCCCCAATTGAGTTAGTTGATGAACCTAATGATTAAGTTAGCCTCAAAAGACCCTGTGTCAATTGAGCACTACCTACATAGCCCAGGTGAGGGCCTCAGGCCAATGTAGTTATCCTAGTACATAGGTAAAAAGGGTGGGGTATGGTTAGAAATTTGTTAAGGGAAGTGGTTAGGAGAAGGGAGGTTGAAATAGGTCATGGGACCTAGGGCTTAAAAGATAGGTAGTGGGGTTAAGAGTATGAGATATAGGCTGTGGGGCCTATAGTTTAAGATATAGGCCATGGGGCCTAGATTTGAAAGATAGGTAGTTGGGCCTACGGTTTAGAGATAGTCAATTGGGCTTAGGGTTTAGGTGGGTTAACAAGTTAGATAGCTATGTGGGAATACAATCGAGCTAACCTTAGATGACCCCATTTTGACTGAGTGCTACCTACACAAAGAAGGGGGGAAAATGGTGGAAGTTTATATTAGAAAGTGTGTAACTTGAGGTTTGTGTGTGTAGATATAGGCTAGGTAGGATTTGACATTATGAGATTAACTACCTACATTACTGATGAAGATGAGGAAGGATGTTACCATGGATGAGTGGGAACACATGGTAGCCATAGGGTTAAGAGGAGTACGATGATATTTCTAGGTTGTACATGATGTTAGCTTGATGATAGCTTTGATAAAGAGGTGGGATCACATCACTAACACTTTCTATTTGCCTATCAAAGAGTTGACAGTGACACAAGAGGACATATATAGGATTTTATAGTTGCCACTCTAGGGTGAGGAGCTATTATCTTATTCAAGATAAGAGCATGATATTCATATGGAAATTGTTTAGGGATTATGTTAGCGAGGTGACCTATCATTCAATGAGCTTTGCATATGAGCCATTGTATACTACTGATGAGGATCAAGATCAGTTGAGTATCCTGATGATGATAGGGATTATAGTATATGCACTACTAGACATATATGAGGGGAGATGTCCTATTGCATTGATAGGTATGTTGGCACATATGGTTGAGTAGCAAATAGTAGATTCATGGGGACTAGCATTTTTGGCATAGTTATACAGAGAGTTGTGGGGTTTGAGATTATGATAGTGGTATAGTTTGTGTGTCAAGAATCTACTCCATTGTTGGGCATATGATCACATCATGGTGACATGGCCATTAGGGCTACCCATAATAATTACAACTAGTTTCAAGGTCAAGTTCAGATGGTAGAGAGAGGGTATGGCCTAGACACAAGTAGACAACATAGTGTGGGACATTGATTATTATAGGCATATGATAGATGGACTGATTCTTATAGATATTGTTTGGAGGCCCTACTTGACATACCTTGAATTCATAGGATAGGTAGAGTAGCTTGACAATTTATTGAACACGTTATGGGTTAGAGGGAGATGAGCTAGGGAGTTAAAGATGATACCCATATCATAGGTCAGGAGATAGTTTGGCTTATTATAGGATGTGCCTCCTACCTTTCCTTTATATAGGAGGGATGATATAGAGGAACCCCTACCTTTATTCCAAGAGACAGATGGACTAGATTTTGAGGAGCTACTAGTAGGCCTAGGTGTAGTATATCCTATTTGCATAGTGACTTATCTTACATGGTGGATAGGTTTTCATCCTATGGTTTAGGTTAGGAGGCCACCACTAGATTTATAGGGAGTGATGTGTGTGTGTGTGTGTGTGTGTGTGTGTGTGTGTGTGTGTGTGTGTGTGTGTGTGTGTGAGAGAGAGAGAGAGAGAGAGAGAGAGAGAGAGAGAGAGAGAGATGCAGTCATACAAGCTTGGGATGCAATGGTATAGCCCTGAGATGCAACAAAGGCATCGATGTTGGTCTTATAAGGGTAAGTTAAAAACTTATATGGACAAGTCAATGAATTACAGGGCTTGGTTACTTCACTGATAGTAGAGAGAGATAGTTTGAGAGTAGTAGGATAGGGTACTTTTCCTCTTCCACTATAGGGACAAGTACAGGGTCCTATAGTAAGTTTGATGGGTCCATCATAGATTGTATCTTTAGCAAGGTAAAACACTACTTTAGATGAGATTTCATACTATGAGAGAGCCATCAAGGAGATCTCATAGATTCAGAGGTATTTTGAGGCTAGAGAGTAGGAGAGATTAGTGACATGTGGCATGGCTTATAGCTTACATAGATATAGACAAGCAAAGAGTGGTGATGATACTGCTACTTCACAACCATGACTATAGCCTTGAGTATTCTGAGGGCTAGATGGTATTTTTGATGTTTTATATATGTTATATACACATTGGCCTACAAGCTGAAGATGAGAGATGTAGTTTTTGAGAGAGAGATGATACTAATATGATTCATGGATGTATATTCATATTCACTGTGTGTGTGTGTGTGTGTGTGTGTGTGTGTGTGTGTGTGTGTGTGTCTGTGAGTTTGTTATTTTGAGATGTGTTTATGTGATGGTGATGATATTGCATTTATTATAATGATGTGGATTTGTATGTTATGTTAATGTTATGTTAATATTGAGCATGTTAGTTGAGCCATATGTGTGATAGTATATGCATAGTTGATTAGTTAGCTTCATCTTAGCACTTTTCCATATTGGTGATGGTGTATTATTTAAATTAATGGGTTGGGTATTTTTTTTTTTTTCAGCATTTTTCCATATTTGTGATGGTGTATGCTTAAAATAAATGGTGTAGGCTTGATAGTATTCCTATTTATTATTGTTTAGAAAAACTATGGTTGCATGTTTGGTGGATTTCACATGGGATTATATGAAATGGATTAATTGGCAATGGTTTGTTAGTTTTATTATTGTTTTGGGTAGTTATTTTATCTTGAGATGGGTATGTGAGTGATAATATTTGTTAAACACATAACTCTAAGAATCAATAAAGATTAGCAGAAAGGCGAGAAGGTGATTGAATCTTGTTGTGAGATGAGATCTCAGAAGATAAATGGACATGTGATTGGGATCAAAAAGAAAGAGGAACAATGCTAATGTATTGGGAATGACCATAATCACAATAGAAATAGGCTCGGGAGTATGAGCATCTTTCATGCTTTGCATCATTTGACCATTTGTTTGTTAGAGAAGCATCATACTCACCTTGTGTCAAGTGAGTTCAAAGTCCCTTGAAAGAGTATGAGGGGAAAAGATAAAAGGAATGATAATGTTTGGGTAGCGTAATGTTCTTAGTGGGGATGGTATGCCCCTTCTTTGGGTGACTTGAGAGCTACTATGGGTAAGTCCATGATTTAAAGATTTTTTTTTTTTTTTTTTTTAGTGTGTGTAAGTTGATCAATGCAAAAAGCCTACAGTGGGATTTTGTTTGTGTTGAGTTCATATGGAGCTAATCAATACAAGAAGCTTTTAAGTCATTATTTCCCTTGATAACAAATCTTGGCTTAGCCATCCTTCAAGGGAGTGGTCTAAGCTTTTGTTTTTTATTTTTAATAGTTATCCTTTAAGGGAGTAGTCTATTTATAGTATCAAGGATAAGTTACATAGTTGTCTTTCAAGAGAGCAGTCTACATTCAGAATCATGACTAGAGAGATTCTAAATGTCTATGTATTCATTTTTTTTGAACTTTAGTCATGGATAAGACTATAGAGGCTTAGAGTTTTTTCACTTTGAGGGGAAAAACATAACACTTCATAGGTTAACTAAGTGTGTAGGAAAAATGGTTAAGAGGAAGGGAGATAAATGTAATAGGGTTTCTCAAGGGACAAGCTCAAGTTAAACACAAGGTGAAGTGTCACTTGATTAATAAAATAATGGTCATAGGTGAAAATCATTTAAAGGCTCAGGTTCTGGTCTTCCTTTGAGAGAAGTCCAGTAATAAGTTCTTGAGCCATATTTATGAGTTATGATGTATGGTCCAAGCCAATTAGGAGCAAACTTACCCCATTTGTTTTTCTCCATGTTACTCATATGTTGATTTTCCTTTAAGATGAGATCTTTGATGTTGAAATTTTGATCCTTGAGGTTTTTGTTGTAAGTGCATTTGATGCACTCTTGATAGATTTGGAGGTGGTTGAGGGCTATGAGATGGCGTTCATCAAGCAACTCAAGTTGAGACAAACATTCTTAGTGAAAGTCATCACTAATAAGTATGTCTTATAGAGAGATGTGAAGAGAAGGAGTCTAGACCTCAAGAGGAAAAATAGCTTCTATCTCATAAACCAAGGAAAAAGGCATAGCACCTATAGGGGTTTGAATGCTAGTGAGCTAAGCCCATAAAACAAAGGGAATGGGCATGTGCCAATCCTTGCCAGTATCATTGACTACCTTCATGAGGATTTTGGCTAATAATTTTATAGAAGCTTCATCCTGTCTATTTACTTGTGGAAAGTATGATGATGAGAAGCTTAATTTGATTCCAAAAACATCACAAAGATTTTGGACAGTCTTGTTTTTGAAATATTTTCCATTGTCTATTATAATTTTATGGGGGACACCAAAATTATAGATGATGTGATGGTTGATAAAGTCAACAATTTTATCATCCTTAGTGGAGATGAGAGGAATGGCCTTGACCCACTTGGTGAAGTATTTAGTAGAAGTGATGATGGAACAGGGACAGAGAGATGAATGAGGGTTAATCTCACTGATTAGATATAAACCCCACTGAGAGAAGGTTCATAAGTATTTGGTGACTTATAAGGCATGGCTTAGAATGTGAAGGAGGTTAGCATGTTGTTTAGATTTGATGCAATACTGAGTATAATCACTATATTCTTGATGGAGTGTTGGCCAATAATATCCAAGTTGAAGGATACATTTGGAAACTATGTTACCATTGAAATATCTACCACAAATCCCATCATGGACTTCCATAATGGTGAAGGGGATCTTAATATTAGTGATGCATCTAAGGAGGATACCATCAAAACCTCACTTATAGGGAAGTCCCCTTAGCATAGTGTAATGAGTGGCATGTTTCATGAAGGCATGTCTCCCATTATTGGAGAGGTCGGAAGGGTTAATAGAAAAAGAGAGGTGATTTGTGAGTTTCTTGTACCATAAGTCATGTGGTTTATGTGTTACTTTTCCTATAAAAAGGATGTTAGTTGATACATAGGAGGGAAATGTTAAGTGATGTACATTGACATAGATTTTTGAGGAAGAGGGTGATGAGGGTATTTGTGAAGCAAGAGAAGCCATTGTGTCAGAAAACTTGTTTGTAGATCAAGGAATAGTTTTTAAAAGGTAGGAGTCGAATGATTCCAATAACGTATCTACATTATGTTTATATCATTTTAGAATTACATTTTTGCATAGGTAGGAACCATTAACCTAATTAACCACTAGCTGGGAGTTATCAAAAATAGTTAT
Source organism: Torreya grandis (assembly GCA_037957365.1). Taxonomy (NCBI): domain Eukaryota; kingdom Viridiplantae; phylum Streptophyta; class Pinopsida; order Cupressales; family Taxaceae; genus Torreya; species Torreya grandis. Next base: position 785,090 of record JARHVA010006560.1, on the reverse strand, counting down.
TGATTTGACATCCAAGAAAATAGAAATTTGAAGCCATAAGATCATAGCTTCATATTTAGCCATAATTTTAGTACATTCAAAATATAGATTAAATGACAAAGGCATAGGCTCACAATCAAGAGGGATGACAATGACACCCATACCCCTACTATATTAACATTTAGACCCATCAAAGAACATCATCATTTGATAGGAAATGTCATCGATGGATAGCGTTGTGATAGATTTGTTAGGGAATTCAAGGTTTGAAGGTTGGTTGTTAGGTAAAGGAGTAGTAGATAATTGGTCAATGATCATTTGCCCCTTGATAGCTTTTTTTTGAATAAATTCTAAGTCAAATTCAACAAGGAGCATGAGCCACCAAGCTCCACATTAGTTGTGATATGTCTTAGAATGCATGTATTTGAAGGGATCAGTATGGGTGATGGTGTTAAGTTTTTTATTTAAGAGGTAATGATGGAGCTTGGAAGATACAAAGACCAATGCAAGACAAAGCTTTTTGGTATGGGTATATCAAGTTTCATAATCAATAAGTGTGTGGCTTATGTAGTAAACTGCTTGTTCTTGATGGTGATCATCTCGATGTGTAATCATAACACCTAAAGAATGCTCTATTGTAGAAATGTAAAGGTATAAAAGATGGTTTTCCTTAGGTGGAATAAGAACTGATGGGTAAAGGAGATACCATTTGAGTACATCAAAGGCGTTGTGGTAACCTATATTCTAATGGAAGGAAACATATTTTTTTAGGAGATGGTGAAAGGGTTGGGAATGATCCAACAACTAGGAGATGAAGTAGTGGATTGACTAAAGCTTGCCTTATAGGTTGTGGAGTTGTTTGATATTAGTAGGTGGAGGAATGTCTAATATTCCTTGAACCTTAGCAGGGTCAACTTCAATACCACAGAGAGAAATGATAAAGCCTAAGAGCTTACTGAAAAGGATACCAAAGACATATTTCTTTGGGTTTAGTCGAACATTATTTTGGAGGAGATGAGTGAATATGATTTTGAGAATCATCAAATGATCTTAGTGAAGTTTAGACTTTCTAAGTAAGTCATCCACGTAGTCTTCCATAATTTTGTGTAGGAGATCATGGAAGATGTAAGTAATGGTGCATTGGTAGGTGGCACCAGTATTCTTCAGACCAAAGGGCATGGCCTGATAACAAAAAGCCCCCCATGGGGTAATGAAAGGTATCTTATGTTGATCCTTAGGATCATCTAGGATTTTATTATAACCTAATAACCCATCCATAAATGATAGCATCTCATGGATGGCTATTAGATCAAGAAGTTGGTCTATACTTGACAAAAGGAAGTCATCCTTTAAACAAGAAAGGTTTAGGTCATGGTAGTCAGTGTAGATGTAGATTTCCCCTATCACTTTTATGACAATAAAAATATTGGAAACCCATTGTATGTAGTTGATGGGTTGAATAAAGTTAATAGAAAGAAGGTGTTGGATCTCTTCTTTGACAAGGAGAGCAATACAAGGATGCATTTTGTGAAGCTTTTGCTTAGCATGTTTAGCATCTCAGTTGGTGACAATGTTATAGGTGATGATACAGGGGTTGATACTAGGCATGTCATTATAAGACCAAGAGTAGGATTTGTTATGGTCATTAAGAAATGTGGCATAATTTTCTTGCTTAGAGGATTCCAAATATTGGCCAATCTTAAAGACATGTGGGTTATTGTGAGAGGGCAAATTGATGTCAATGGTAGATTCATTTAACATAGCTTGTGTTTCAGATGGGAATAATTATTGGATATAGGAATCATCTGCACTCATGTATGTGAGAATAACATCATCATCTTCACATTGGATAGTGTTGATAGTGGGAGAGTATTCATCAATAATTTCAGGATGAATAAGAGGAAAGGACCTTGTTTCCTTACCTAGGTGATAGGTGAGGGGGCCAAAATGGATGGTATTTATGGAAAAAAAATTAGGAGGTATAGATACCTTTGATTTGGTAGGTGATAGTGGAGGAGAGGATGGAGAAGGAGAGACTATCTCTTCAATAATTGGTATATGAGAAGCTTTAGTGAGTTTAGTTGGTTCATCAAAACCCACTCCAAGCCACTTTTTGGCATTTTTAATGGTTTTGTTGGTGGGCTATTCAATGGGTGTATGAACACCCTGCTCATAATGATCCAAACCAAATCCTTTCTAGGCACACTTATAAAGATAGGTGTGATTGATGCTAGGTTTTCCCAGGAAAGAGAAGTCACAAGTAAATGGTTGTGGTGAAGAGGATGGATTACCGATAGTGGGAGCTCAATTAACTCCCCCATATGTGAAATTAATTTGAATATTAGGGGGGCCATAGGAGATTACCATCCTAATACGAGGATCATAATTGGGGTGAATATGAAGCTTTCCATACTCTTGTGTAGTATGGAATATGTTGAGTGTCAACAAATAATATTCTCTAAACGACAGATGCTTAAAAGTTTCTTCCATGGGGTCTTTGTTGAGAATTTGTGTTGTCAGTATCTATATAACCAAGGTAGTGGAACTTATGGAAGATTTAGAAGTATAATGAAAAAGAGATGATATCTTTAATGAAATGAGAAAATCATTGGGGCTATAAGTCATGTTGCATGTTTTGAAAGGAGGTGGGTCGGCGAGAATAACATGCACTTTCCCATTATGCTCAAACATGACATAGTGGTGCAAATTTGAGAACACACATGCCATAGCATGTATCTAAGGTAATCCAAATAGTATGTTGTATTGGAACTCTCCTTATATAATGTATAAGATCTCAATAATTTTATGGAGGCCTACATGGATATGTAAGACAATATTGCCCATTGTAGTAACTATAGTATCATTAAAGGAGTAGAGGACCACGTCGGTTTGAGACATGTAATTATCAAGAAGGGCTAGCTATTTGTAGGCATGGGTGGAGATAATATTAATACTATCCACTCCATCAATCATGACTCTTTTGACATGAGTTTTATTAATATATGCCATGATAAAGAGGATAGAATCTTGATCTTTAAGGTGTTGAATTGCAATTTTTGAATCACTAAAGGAAATCAAGGAGATGGTGTTAAGAGAGCTGACCAAAGTTACAAGAGTTGGGTATCATCAGGTTGTACCTCAACCACTTGCAAGGCACTAATAAAAAATTGATGGTGTTGGGGTGAGTTTTGGATTAACTCATATAAGGACATTTTCATAGGGGTTTGGTGAAGTTATTTCACCATCAAGTTTTGAATAACTTCTAAAGATGTTTGTTTTGGGACACCCAAGATGTAAATCTTGAGATTTTAAGGAGGAGTATCTTTGGAGAATGTATGAGCCCAATGAAAAGTGACCTTTCCCTTTCCTTTATCCTTTTGATTTTGTGACCGTGTGGCCATATTAACCATGTTGAACTAAAACATAGGTAAAAGAGATGGCAAAGTGGGTATGACAACATCTTTGGGTTTGAATTTAGGTGGAATGGTATGAGGCATTATGGATGCCATAGGTGGAATAGTAGGAAGGTTAATTAGAGTATCAATAAAGAGGGTATTGATATCAAAGTGTTATCGAACGACTACTATGAGAGATTTACAACTCTTAATATCATGTCTAGGCAAACGATGATATAGACACACTTGTGTATCATCGAACTAAGATGGCTTTGGTCTAAGAGGGTTATAAGGCTTAATGGGAGGAAGAGTTATTATGAAGGATTGCAACAATTGGCATAGGAAAAAGATATTAGAGCCTATGAGTGGGCTAGCACTTATTGTTGTAATAGGGGTGGACCCTTCTTTGGTTTACCAGTCATGAGGGTGATTTTATGTGGCACCTTTTTAGGTGGTGGTGGAGATACATATTTTACTGACACTTTCTCGGTAGTAGGTGTCGTGATGTTAGATATGAAAGGCCTAATAGGTGGTGGAGGTATTAGTGGAGGTAACTTAGCCTTTGGTTTCACTTGAATCAATTATACCACAACTAAAGTACAGGGATGTGGTCCCAAAATTGAAGGAAAATTTGACGGTAAAAGAGGGAAAGATCAATGATATCTGGGAAACTTAACATTCTGCCTTAGTTTAGGCCATGAAACTAAGACTTTTGGCTGAAGAGTCAGATCTAATTTCACTTTTGGATGAATTAGATTAGAGGCTGAGTGAATGCCTAAAGACTTGATCTACTTTAATGTGGTAGATGCCTACGAGGGTGAGGGCTCTAACATAGAAAGATGAGCTTGCAGTGATTTTGGTAAAGAAGATCTAACTTTGTCAAAGACCTTCAGGTAAAGGGTAGTGAGGGGATTGGTGGTAGATAATGACACTTGTTGTATAGGATAATGAGTTTTAATTTAGTCCCAAAATTATGTATGATCTAACTTTGTGGAGTCAATAAATTCTAGATTTCCCACTAACTGCGAGAAGGGTTTAAATGAAGTTGACATAGGACTTACAATTACTTCTTTAAAAGGATTAGGTGATTGAGAAAGAGGGAAATTATTGGCCTCTACTACCTCGGTCCAAAGATGAGAAAGAGACTTAATAGGGTCTTCTTCAACAGAGATGAGAGAAGAGGCATGGTCTTCCATGGGTGGGCAAGAGGTAGGTGAAGAAGGCTCCTCAAGGGGGTAGAGCATAGTTATAATTTCTCCCTCAACATGTGGATGAGGAATAGGTAAAATATGATCTTTCATAGGTAAAATAAGTTGTAAAATTGGTTGAATTTGAGTAGGTACAATAGGTCTCTCGTCTAATGTAGGGGTAGATAACACTAGCTCCTCTAGTTGTGAAGGAGGAGTGGATGGGGTACTACCTTCCATCAGTGGAGGAAAGGTAGGAGAAGAAGGTTCCTCAAGAGAGTATAGCATATGAATGATGTTACCCTCAAAATTTAGTTGAGGAATCTATAAGGTATGGTCCTCAAGTGGTAAGAGGATAGGTAAAATGGGTGAAAATAGAACTAGCAATACAAGCTCTTCTTGTGGTAAAAGGAGAGGTAAAGGAGGCCCTTCCTCACATGGGAGTGGAATGGGTGAAGTAGGATCTTCTACCCAAGGAGGAAGGATGGGCAAAAAAAACTCCACCAATCATGGGGGAGGAGTAGGTAAAATGTGTGCCTCCTATTGTGAGAGAGGTTGGACTGGAGGTAAAGGAAAGACCATATCAACTGTATAGATATTATGATCACATAAGTTATTAGTCGTGGTTTAAACAATATTTTTAATGGGTGAATGGTTAAGAAAAATTTGTTTGAAGACATCCATATTTTGATTAACAATAACATTAGGGTTATCCAAGATGAGATCACCCCTATCAAGCATGACTTTAACAATGTTCTAGAATGTTTTACAATTATTAGAATTATGTCCTTTGACTCAATGGTAGCCATAAAACTCATCCTTCTTGCACCAAGTAGTAATATGATGGGAGGGATCAAACTATATAGGAGGATTGATTTAAGGAAAGGTTATGGCTCCCTATTGTAATATTTTTTCCAAAAATAAAGTATATGACTCCCCAATGGGAGTGTAACATCTTTGTTCTTACCATTGTTGGAATTTTTGGGTCAGATTTTGTGAGGTCAAGTAATTAGGTTGGTTTTTAGTTGTAGAAGAAGTTGATTTAATGACCACCATATTGGTAGAGCCTTTATATTTGTTTTTAGAAGGAGAAAGTTTAAAATAATATGAGTCATTTGATTTGGAATTGGTATTCTTACTATGTAACTTGACTTTGTCTTTATCTATAGCCTAGATCTTGAGTTTCTATGCCATTGTAAAGGCTTCATCAAATGTTCAAAAAGTTTTTACTTAGAGTGTGGATGAAATTTTCTTAGCACATGCCCTTGAGAAGATCTCAATAAGCTCAGGTTGGCGTAAAGAGAAGGATATTTGATTGATTAAGCCTCTCCAATGAGTGACAAAATTTGTGATAGACTCGTAATCAAATTATTTAAAAGAATAAAGGTCTGTAATAGAAACATTTTTAAAATGTTGATAGAGAAATGGTCTAGGAATAATTGTGAGTTGGGTAAATGAGAAAAGGGAGTGCCAAGTTATAGAGCTATACCAATCTAGGGCATCACCCAAAAGAGACATATGGAAGGTACGAAGTAGTAACGCGTCATTATGCCTTATTAAATAATAAGCATGTCTAAATGATTATAAATGTTGTTGTGGGCCCTATTTACTCTAGATGTGAGTAAATTTGTGGATTTCCCATTGGCTTGGATAAGGGTGAATAGGCATATAAGGATAGATGGGCTCATTGCATATTTGATCATAAGATAACACATTTTTTGAACCTAACACAGATGTCTCTAGACTAGACATCTTGTCCATTACATTCCTAATGAGTTTTGGAGGGGGATTGGTTTGGGAGATACCCCCTATGTTATAGTGAGCCTAATAAGAAGTAGAGGTAGTGTATGAAATAGTTTTCTATAGTTATGTAGATGCAACATAAGGGTAGTGACTTATAGTTGGGGGGGTATAAATGAAAGGGGCTTGTTCCACTAGGTTAGAGACAATGCTTTGGTTGAATTTTTTTTATTGTAGGTTGGGTTGTTGGCATGGTTATACTAAGTGAAGGGTGAGTTATAACTCATGTAATTATAGGTATCAGAGTAGATGGGATGGATACCACCAAATTCTGAAATGGGATTAGACTTGACTAAACTTCTTGTGGTTGTGAAGGCAGGGAAGCCATGATAGGGATTAGGTGGGATTGGGAAGTTGGTGATGCTAAACTTTTGACATTATTTTTGGTTGGGTTACTTGTTGAAGTGGTGGTTTGAGTAGCCATGGGGAAGATAGTGGAGATAGATAAAACTAAATTTATTTCCATTAGAGAAGTTGGCATATCCTATAGTGGGTCACCCAAAGCATTGTTGGTTTAGCTCATCACAAGGTAATGCTGAAGGGTTACCATATTGTGATCAAGAAATCTAGCAAAATCTTAATCTCTTTTAGAAAAAATGTGAATTTGGTTAGGGCTAGGAGTATGCTATATACCTGAAGTATGCTCCATGATAGAATCAAAAACAAGAGGGGAAGGTGGAAGAGGTTATCGACTTACATAATCGACAAGAATTTTGGCTTGGATTCATGTCAATAACATGCAAGAATAATTATAAATAATCTTAAAACTCTATATTAGTAACAAAGTAAGTAAAAACTAGGTTTGGGTATGGGTAGGTAGGTTTTTTTAGCTATTTATTTTGAGTAAACTAAAAATAACCAAATTACACAATCATCAACATCGATCACTTGACCGATGTCGATAGGTTAAAGTTTATCGACGTCGGTGGATTTAACCAATGTCGATCACTATGGAGTCTTGAGAGATGAAAAATATAATGTTTTTGAAACTAGAGGTAAAATCTAGAAAAAATAGAGGATGCAAAAGGTTTGTATAAGTAGGATGAACACTCAGAAACCTTGATATAATAGGTTATACAATCTGAGTATTATAAATAATGTTCATTTTACAAATTAATGGAAAATCATCCTTACCAACTCAAAAATATAGAAGTCAATTAAAAAAGTACAAAATGAACATACAACCACTAGTTATTAATTCCTAGAGATTAATTTTAGTCTCGTGTTGGCTTATGCCTTAATCAGATAGTGAGATGAGAGTTTGGTTACCGAAGGTAGTAAAAGTCAATATAGAGCTAGTTTTGAGTTAGTTTTGGTGCTCAAGAGGAAATCTATGTCAGACCAGATACATGGATTGTTATAGGGGCTTGTTCCCCACACTTCAAAAACCTAAAGCCAAGCCAAACCACTTAACCATAATAGACATTCTATCTAGAGTTTATACTATGCCAGAGAATGGAGTGGGTTCTCCCCTTGGTGATTAAATCCAAGTAGGATAGCTAGGTAGGGTAAGGTGATCCACTAGGTGATGAAGTCTCGATGGGCCTTGTTTCAAGTAAGTTTATATGTTTTTATTTATGAGTGTGATCTGGTAGTGTAACATGGGTGTACTATTATTCATTCATAATGCTTGTAATTAACTAGGTGAGCTAATATGCAGGAAGGAAACAATGAAGTACAACAAGTTTTAAACCCAAATCTAAAGTGTTTTGATTTGAATAAAAATAATGATTAAATATGAGAGAGAATGAATTTCACTATCCTAATGTACATGTAAGAAAGAGATAAAGAAGAGATTCTTTTTAACTTGCAAGAAAAATGATAAGTTTCTTTTAGAGACAAAAGAAAGAGGAGTGGTAAGGAAGATTAAATTTTAGTTTATTAACTTTAAACAGAGAATAAAATGTTGACTATTTCATTTTGAGGAAAAAGAGGGGGAGAAAGTGCAAGGAATGAAATGTTCACCTATAATGCACATATATGACTCCTTAAACCAAACAATAAACCCAAGGAAAACTCCAGGGTCTCACCAAGCATGCCAAAAATATTTCACTAAATTTTTAATCTACTTGATGTTTAAGGAGGAATAGAGATGAAGGGTAGGGATTACAGATTAGAGAGAACTTAGATTGGTTGTGCATCGCATCCAAATTATATTGAGCACTCCTCTTTAGCTATGGAAGACTACATGTGAATAATAAATCACTATCACCAAAAATATCTATTAGTAGATATATGAGTGGGTTGTCAAGATAATCACTTGTTCTTAGAGGTGTCAAACTTACATAGGGATGACAATCCACTTTTTGAAACAAAATAGTAATGAATAAAAAAATGAAAGAGATACTAAGAGAGAGATATTTGTATCATTCTTGTAGTCTGAGTGTAATAGAGAGTGACACAATGCAAATAATGTGAGTTATTGGTGTTTTTTATGGTTGTTTAGGAAGGCTTAGATAAGTTGGTGTAAATACATAGTCATTGACATTGGTTAGGTTGTTGGTGTCGATAAGGAGATATGACTAATGTTGATTATGTGACTGATATCGGTAGGGGTAGTAGGTTCTCAAAAGGTTATAGGAGACTTTGTTGGGCTAGGAGGTAGTTGTTTCTCAGGTTTGTGAGGTTGGGAAGAGTCATAAGGGGGTGGGCAAGATGCAGGTGAGTCTAGATAGAGGGTTAGTATGTTTGAAGCAAAGAGAAATAGGTAAAGGAGTTTTATAACTCCTTCACAAAGAGAGTCATGACATTTGTAAAATGATAAAAAATATAACCTAAAGTAATTTTAAAATGATTTTTTAAAGGAATTAAAAACATAGAGATATACTTAGTTGATGAAATAGATGAACTGTGAGTGTCAGATAGATGGATATAATGAGGCATGTTGAAGTAATACATGAATAGAAAAGACAAGTGTGTGCTTCTAGTTCAGAAGAATCCAAGCTCTATGTAGTATATCAATTCCTAATCTATATTGATTTGTGTAGAGTAATAGTAAGCCTGGATGTAGAAAGTCGAATGCCAAACCCTGTATGTGAATGATTGATTTTTATAATTTTTTCTAACCTAAGTATTAGCTTGGAATTTGGCTTAAGTAACCTATGTCAGTGATCCTATAGACATTAGTTGAGGGTTAACAAATGTCAGTGGTATGAGAATAGGTAAAAGGGCTATTTTTAGCCTATTTTTTGTTCCTTCTCTTGCCAAGTGTGGTATCCATTATAGAATGGTAAAAATGTGAGGTTAGGAAGAATGTAGTTAGTTAGGAATTTATGTTAGGGGTGAGAACATGTTATGGGTAGTTAGAATTAGTGGACTAAGTCTTAAGGTGACTCAAAGGGTAAGAATTAACCTTAGGATGTGGTGGCTAGGTAAGGTGACATAAGTAGTTTTTAATTAACTTAATTAAGTATTTGTAAATTAATTAAATATGTGAGGGGTTAAAACATGGGTTAGGAAGGCTAATTATTAAAAGTGGATCGAGGGGCATTTTGACATAGGGAGTTACACATGTGTGACATAATTTTTGTGTCTACACTGAGATTGTATTGATGTTGTTTTTAAGTGTCATGATGATTTAGATATTGAAACATGTTTTAGACTCCATGAGCATGTTTTTTGTTGATTTTGGAGGTGTGATCAATCTATCTTAAGTATGAACAATGCTTAAGAAGTCAACTGTGTTCTTTTTCATGGTGACTATGTGTACTAGGTCAGTGTTTGATTTGTTTGAGCATACACAAATGTGATCTAAGTTAATTTTGATCAAGGGCTGACCAATGTAGTGATTATCAATATTTATTTATTAATAGTAGAACCAAAGATGATGGGTTATAGATTTTGTGTAACTTGAATGAGGGAGTGCAAATGTGGATCCAAACAAAGGAGATAACCTATGAAAGAGAATGTATAGGTTAGTGAGAACAAACAGGAGTGAAGAGGATCACACATGCTAATTTGAGCAAGGTGCTAAAGGTGATCACATAAGCCATTAGACCTAATAAGCCTAGAAGAGGCTAATTGTGTGAGTAAGCTCAAGAGACTATTTGAGAGAGACTTTGGATTGTTTTGAGAGAAGTTTGTATTTGAATTTAGGAGCAAAGGAGGGGTAGAGTTCACTATAAATGAGTTTATGATTTGATCAATTTGAGGACTATTTGTATGAACTGTTGGTCATAATTTTGTTGGCATATTAGTGTTCTTATCATTTGAGTGTGATCAAAGGAAAATTAAAGACTGTGTGAGCTTGGTGGTTGATCTTAGAGGTATATTAGTGTGTGGCCTATGTGTATGAACATCTGGTCATGTTGTTGAATCTATGATAGATTTATTTCTATGAATGATGCATTGAGTGTATAGAGTTTAAGAGTGGGGATAGTTGGGATATGTAAGGTGTCATAATTGATCTTTGTGTATTAGTTCAAGTATTTAATGTGCTTTGATCAATAGGGATTGTTGTGTGATCCAAAATTTGGCTTTGGATGCATTGAGAGAGCAATAATCATAGTTCCATCATCAAGTTTTATAGACATAGGTTCAAAGTTGGATGCATTTATAGGTGTTGTTGTGGTAGCTCAATATCTAAGGTGGTTACAACATCCTTGTAAGGAAATACTTGATAAAAGGTTTGGTTATTGTTACAACTCAACTAGATAGGTATAGCAACACCTTATGGGATTGTAGTCTCACTAAATAGGGATTGTAGTTAATTAATCATTTGTAGATGATCTAAATTGGTTCTTGTTCTTATAGGGTACTAGTCCAAGTACATGTTCTAGTGGGTTTTATTCTTCAAGAGGGTTTTCCACATATGTCTTATGTTATGTGATTGACCTTGCATTGTATCTCTTGCTTATTGCTATGAATAATGTGTATGCTTCATGAATTATTATGAAAACTGGTTACAAGTTTTTAAATATTAGAATTAAAGTTGGATTATTTGGGCTCATCGATTCACCGCCCCCCCCCCCCCACACACACACACTCTCTTACTCTATCTGTAACAATTGGTATCAAAGTGAGTCATTTGGAGGAATCTTAATGCCTTTAAGGTGATCCTAAGTAGGTAAAAAGATGTCTAAGAAGTTGAAGAAAGAAAGTCAATGGTGGATTGCTATGATCAAAGAACTTAAAGAACATATATATACTTTGAAGAAAGATGCCAAAGAAGATGAGAATGTTATCAATGATCTCAAGATTCAGCTAGAAGATTCTAAGACAAGGTTGAATTTAAAAGAGGATAGTTGTTCACAAGAAAAGAACATCTTGTGTAATGAATAACTATGTCATGACAATGAAGAAGTTAATCTAAAAGTTAAGCACATGGGTGTACTTGGTGAATTGAAGGAGCAGAAGAAGAAGATGAGAAATATGATCAAAGGTATTGAATCACAAGTCATTTCTCTTGAGGTAAGTTTGTTAGAGAGATCATGTAGAATAAAATATGACATGGATAAAGAATCTAAGAGTGATAAAAAGACAATCCAGATTCTCAAAGGTTAGTTGATGGCTACTATTTCAAGTATAAAAGCTAAAGAAGATGGTTGTATTCATTTATAAACCAAGTTAGATTCATTGAAGGATGAGCATGATAAAAAATTTATCAAGATAAACAAGCTTGAAGAAGATAAAAATAAGCTAGATCAAGTCAAGAGAAATAAAATAAAGTCTGTTAGATAACTAAATGCTTCAAGGTATGGTAGTTTATTTCATGGTCATTGTTATACATGTAATAAGTATGGTCATAGAGCTAAGGACTATAAAAGGAAGTCAGTTGAGAATGTCTCCCGATGGAGCCTTGGAAGAAGAATAAATTGGTCTTGGATAAATCATAACTCAAATCAGTCAAGAGGTATGTTAAATGATGTTATTTATTTCTATTGTCATATGAGTGGACATATTGCTAGATTTTGTCGAAATAGTGTTAAGAGGTCTTCAAGGTATATCGAAGGATATAGATCTACTAAAAGGTTTTAAAAAGGATAAACTCAATTATATAAACCAAATATTATGAATGTTAATCACACTAGTCAAAAGGTTGATAATATAGTTGCTCTAGAAGGCTATATTGAAAATTAGGATAAGCTCAAGGATCAAGTAGGTAAGATGGTTGCAGAAGAAATGAAGGATCAAACTATAATATGGAGACTTAAGGTAGTAAATACTAAGAAAAATAATCTTTTTGTGCCCAAGGGTGTTGATGTATTGTTTGCCAAGGTGTAAAAATAATCAGAGATGAAGGAGAGCCAAGAGTTTCTTTTGACAACATTTAGTGACATATCTAAAGAAAAGAATGAAATCAAGGATTAAGTTAAAGTTAAGTAGGAATACAAGTCAAAGAAATATATGAAGATATGGGAATATCCTGAGTTTTGGGAATTTTAGTGTCTCTATGTTAAAGGGGTGTCTCTATCTAGGCTTCAAGGAGACACGTGTCAGTCAGAGGAAGCTTGGTGGCTATTAGATATTGTTTGGTGAGAAGGTATGAAAACAAGGTATGTTTGTAATTTATTTTTATATATCTATATGTTGGAGAAAAGAATTTTTTGAAGAATCTCAGTGGTCCTATATTGAGAAGGAGTTATCCTGTTAGTCATGGTTTGGATGCTTTGGTATAAATTATTTGAAGACTTGTTGAAGATGTCATGTTCATGATGAAGCATGTAGTTAGGAGGAGTTTTGGAGTTGGTTAGGTCCTAGGATCAGAGGACTGAGTAGTTAGATCTAAGAAATAAGGTGTGGAGAATAAATTTTGTGTGCTCAAGATGATAATGCCATTTATATAAGGTCTTTGATTAAGGGGGAGCAATAAGTTCATGTGTTTGATCTAGAGGTTTGTGAAGGAGCTTTAGTACAAAGTTAGAATGGGTGGTTCCAGGCGACTTAATGACATGTATGAAAACTTCAAGAAGTTTTTGATGTTTAAAAAGGTATGTACATTTATTTATTTCTATTGTGGATAAAGTTCCTATTATGTGAGTGCTTTGAAGAGAGAGAAGGTGAGTTGGATATTGATATATATGATGGTTGCTGACATCAATGAAAAAGGGGTATATTGTTGGAGTGTTATCATGATGATGTCATGGTGGTGTCATGAAAGTGTCTTATTAAGTGGATGAAGTTCCTTGATAGTGTATATGATAATGACAAAGTGTATAATATGCTTATCCTAGTATGTTTAATGTTGGCTTAGTTGATATTTATAGTTTGACTAATCAGATGTGTTCAAGGTTGAGTATGGTGATTGGATCATGTCAAGAGGTCACTAAGATATTAATCATGCTTTGAATTCTTATGTGCATAAGTGGAATTCACCTAGTTCATCATTATTCTCATCTAGAACTTTGGGTCTAGTGGTAGAAATATGAGTAAGCAATTTGATAATGTCAGCATTACCACATGGGAATGAGTCAAGGGGATTTAGTCATATGGTTATGACCAGAGTAGTCCATATTTTTTATGCACTAGATATCATGTCATGTGTTGAAGCATAGTTAAAGTTATGAGGGTGAAAAGTTGGCTTTTCAGTCAAATTTCATTGTTTTTCCCATACTTAGCCAAATGTATAGTTGGCCAGAAAGAGCTAAGTAATCATGTTGATGAGGTCAACATTCTCACACATGGAGATGTTAGGAAAAAATTATAATATGGGTTTACTCATTTTTTCTAGTTTATTTTCACTAATTTTTAGATCATGTGATATAGTGTGTCAAAATATTTTTATATGCAAAGTTGGGCTCCCAAGTAGTTTGACTATGCTTTTTCATACTTAGTCAAATTTGCATAAAGCAAGAAAGAGTTGTGTAGGCATTTTGATGGTGGCATATATTGTACGTATGAAGGTGTCAAGAGAAACTGATCATATGGGTTTGCTCAATTTTTATCATAGATGATTTACACTAAATTTGAGATCATGCACTGAAGCACAAAAATATTTATGGATGATCAAAGTTGGCCTCTAAGGTAGGTTTTGACATAGTTTGCTCTGTGATATAATATTTTTAATGGTGCCATATCTCATATGCATGAGGGTTCTAAGAGAATTGTGTCATATGGTTAGATTCTCCAAAGTGAGGAGATCATCTGGTCTAAATTTGAGATCCTACATTGAAATGCAGAATAAGTTATTAAGGATAAAAAATGGCTACTCAAGCATATTAAAAGGGTCCCCATAGTCATTTTTGAAAGAGTTAAATCTTGATTAAAATTGATGGTGTGTATTAATCCAAGGAGTTAGGAAGAAATAAGATGAGTATAGGTGTATGAAGTTTAATGCTTGAGAAAAGGCATAGGTTAATGATGCAATGGTGAGTGGAAATTCATATAGATTTATTGAATAATGAGTGTTGATCATTAAATACCTGGTTGATTTATAGAGATCAAAAGAGCACATTGAGTTAAAGTTATCAGATTGTAGGATATGAGGTCAACGTGATTGAGGTTTAACATCTGAGCATTGGTAGAATATATGTTAAAGATAGAGCAATATTGATAGTGTGTATTTGATTTGATTTAATATGACATGAGATTTGAGCATTGTGTTGAAAGGTTAACTGTGATTGTTTGAATTTAAATATTTGAATTTAACATAGGAAAAGCTAGAGCTTTATATTTTATCCATATATTTTGATAAAATTCAAATTTATTGGTACTATAAAAAGTGAAGATGAAGAGGAATGCATGGTCCATCTAATGAACCTAATTTGAATATTTGAAAGTGAATACAATCAAAGATATTGATCCTAGAATTTGACTATGTGCTCATGTTTATTTTACAAGTGACTCGAGAAGGATATTTGAGCTTGTATTGATGTTGTTTTGATGTCTCATGATGAATTAGATATTAAAACATGTTTTAAACTCTATGAGGATGATTTGTGTTTATTTTTAAGGTGTGATAAATTTATCTTAATTATGAATAATTTTTAATAAGTTGACTGTGTATTTGTGTATGGTGACTATATGTACTAAGTTAGTGTTCGAGTTGTTTCAGCATATGTAGATGTGATCTAAGTTAACTATGATAATTTTAAGATGTTGAAGGGGACATAAGGAGTGGAACCATATATTTTAAAGTGGTCTTGTGTTCTTATTTTTCTTGAGGGAGTTCTAAAGAAGTGAATGGGTTCACAAGAGAACTAAAAGGGTTACAAAGGCCTTATTAAAAGGTGTATTTCCTTAAGGGTGACCCATTTATGGTATGAAAAACTTATGAATATTATATTGTGCCATATATTATTGTGAGAAATGCCTTAAGGAATAAAGCATGCCTAATGGCTAACCAAGTTAGTGATTATCAAGATTACTCTATAAATAGTAGAACAAAAAAAGGATGGGTTTTAAATTTTGTGTAACTTGAATGAGGGAGTGTGAATGTGGATCCAAATGAAGGAGATAACCTTTGAAAGATAAGGTAAAAATTAGTGATGACTAGTACAGATTAAAGAGGATTAGACATGTTAGTTTGAGCAAGGTGCTAAAGGTGATCACATAGGTCATTCAACCTAATAATCCTTGAAGAGGCAGAATTGGTGAGTATGCTCAAGATACTATTTGAGAGACTTGGGAGATTTTTGAGATAATATTGTATATATGAATTAGGGATCAAAGAAGGGGTAGAGTGACCTATGGATGACTTGATGAGAAGATCAATTAGAGGACTATTTGTATGACTTGTTGGTCATAATTTTATTGGAAAAATAGTGCTCTTGTTGTTTAAGTGTACGTAAAGGCAAGGTGAAGACTGTGTGAACTTGGTGCTTGATTTGAGAAACCAATGAATGTGTGGACTATGTGTACGACCATTTGGTCATGTTGTTGAAGCTGTGATAGATTTGTTTCTGTGAAAGATGTATTGAGTATACAAATTTGAAGAGTGGGGATAGTTGGGATATGTAAGGTGTCCTAATTGATATTTGTTTGTTGGTTCAATTATGTAATGTGATTTGATCAATAGTAGTATTGTGGGATCTAAAAGGTGGCTTTGGATAATTTAAGAGATTGATAATCTGATTTCCATCATCAAGTATTGTAGATATCAATTTAGAGGTGGATGTGTTTATAGATGTTGTTCTGGCAGCTCAACATCTAATGTGGTTGCATCCTCCTTGCAAGGTAATAATTGATAAAAGGTCTAGTTGTTACTGCATCTCAGCTAGACAAGTGTGATATCTCATTTTGGGATTATAGTCTCACTAAATAGGGATTATAGTTCTTTGATCATTTGTAGATGGTCTAAATTGGTCCTTTTTCTTATAGGACATTAGTCCAAGTATAAGTTTCAGTGGGTTTTATTCCCCAAGAGGGTTTCCCACGTATGTCTTGTGTTATGTGATTTACTTGAATTGTCTCTCTTGTTTATTACTATGAATGATGTGTATACTTCATGAATGCTTTTGGTAACTAGTTAAGAGTTTATAAAGATCAGAATTGAAGTTGGATTATTTTGGCTCACTGATTCACCACCCCCCTCTTAGTGAATTTACCTCTAACAGTAGAACCTTAGGATAACATAAGTCTTGAATCCACTAGGAATTTTAAATGGAATGGCCATATTACTTTATAATTAATCTTGGATAGTTTTTAAATTAAGAATTTTAAGCTAAATAAATACCTTGTATTTAGAACTTTAGGTTCTTTTGATCATATCAAATCAATTTTGACACATGTTAACATTTTCAAATGTTAATTATACCATAATAGATGAATGTGAGGCATAAATTGACTTAATTATTCCATATAACAATCATATTCAACTTTCAAAATGAATCTCATATAAATCAAATGATGTATTGGATTTATTTAAGCATAAATTGCATTATTTTTTCAAATTGCAAAAATTATGACTGATCCACCTATATATATTAAAAAATGAACTAAGAGAGAATTTATTGTAACCAATTCATAAACCATTCCTATCGAGTACAAACAAGCTTCATATTGCTAATGAAAATGAAAATAACACAAAAGTCACCCCAAAATGCTCATACTATCAAATGAAAATTGATCTGAACTTTATATCATGCTCAATTAAAAATATTTATATATCTGAATTATCATAACAATCATAATGCCTTTAACCACCAAAAAGTGTATCTATTTCAAACTAAAAGTGTTGAATTTTAATCTGATCATGAACTAAAAATCAAAATGACCAATCAAAACTATCTCAGAAATGACAACATACATATGCATATTTTATTCATTTATCCATTTATGCTCTTTTAAACCACTTAAATATAAACATGAATTAATCAACCAATCATCATCAATTCATAATTGAAACACACATCCAAATATATTACTAGTTGATTGGGTCCCTGACACAGTTTAAATTTCATGATTAAGTCATCTCTATGGCATAAATTTTTAGCTTAAAAAAATTTAGCTAGGGGGGGTGTGAAAAATAGGTATAATAGAATTCACCATGAAAATCAATTACTAGATTCACAATATGTCCACCATATCTTATTGTGGTAGTATTGAGGAGCTACATTAAGATTGTCAATACCTAAATAATGGCTTTCTATCATAATTTTAAATAACTAGTGATGGTGTACTTCATATACTTATAGGTGTGTTAATTTTTTATATTCACATTTATGGAGAGGAATGCATGGAAATTATATGGATGAACCATGGAGTGACACTATGATAATTATATTATGTGATGTATTAGTTCATTGTTTTATAATATGCATATGCATGAGATTTACTAAAAAAAAAATTAGTCAATGTTACACAACCATTTGGCAGTTGTTATTTTGATTCTTAGTCAAATGGCACAACTCATATTTACAATCCATATTTAGATATCTACACTTTAAAAAATTATTGGATGAAACCTAGATAACTACCACTATATGAATGGTTTGTTGTTGTTTTTTAATTCAATATTAGGGGAACATGAATTAGTCAAAATTATATTAAGTATGAAATGTGTTTTTGAGCATTTGATTGTAGTTCAAGTGGAATATATAAACAAATGTTAACATGCATGTCAAGTCATTATAATTGATTTAGAGGTGGACTTGTATACAAAAACAAGCATAGTTCATTTTGGTAAATGGTAGAGCGAATCTTATTATTCCTATGGTTAGAGGATATAAACTTATATAGATTTAGACTTATAGAAAATAGTCAAAATATTTGCAATGGAATTATGGCAGTGCTTAAATATTTTTATCGGTATGGATTTACTTCTTCTATTTATAACCACTTGAATACGAATAAGGAATTTAGTACAATAACATTTCACTCAAAAATGTTTCATTTTATGAGGAGGCAGAAACTAACACTCTAGGAAAGCATTTAAACATAAATTATTTAGTATATTTATTTAAAGATTTAAACATAATAAATATAAATAAATAATAAACATAGTTTTTAAACATAATTTTTTTATTGTTTATTATAATAATAATTATTAAATAGGTTTGTTTATATTTGTTATTTTACAATATAAAATTGTATAATAGGGATTTGACTCCTTAATTGTTAGCCCCTTTTAAATACCTTTGAGATAAAAATCACCAATTCAAATACCTTTGATAGTGAGCCACCTTTTTTTAATTTACTCTTGTGATTGTATCAATTAATTTAAAAAATTATAACACAATGTCCATCTAACATGTTAAGATATCAAATATCATAGAGACCAATATAGAGGACATTCCTCTTTCACATCCATTAATCACATCAAACATTGAGTGTACATCAAGTGGGAATACATACTCAAACCCCCTTGATTTTAACTTCAATGAATACTTTGAACCAAGGTGGGTGATTTTCAAAATATTTATTATAAATGATTAAAGCATTGGAGGAAAAAAAATCTCTCAATGATAAGAATACCTAAAATTCATCCAAATATGGCCCACTTGATTCACAACATGTCTTGCATAACCTTCTTGCATTAGAGCTACCATTACAAACCTTACCACCACACTTTATGGCACTAAAATTTCCTACTTATGAGAAACATAAAGGGTGACCATGAGCAATACCAAGAAATGAGATGGCTTTCATTAAAAAAGCTATTAAAGTGTGAGGCCGCTATATTGACCTCATCCAATACAAAATTTAAGATCAAGCCATCTTACAAAGTTAATTCAAATGAACTAAAATGTGATGAAAATCAAATAATGAACATGGAAACATTGCATCAAGTAGTATTATAAAATTTAGCACAAAAAAAAATACTAGATTCACAAAGCCTATGACGATTCTTATTAAGAATCTGGGCAAGTGTGAAGTCATATCTCTCTCTACACTAAGGTATAGGGGTTGATATTAGTAAACCTCTTTCATGGAGATATTAATATGATGAGAATACATATTATGATTTCAATAAGGGCCATATGCATTCCACTAACATATGATTTTCCTTGTGATATAAGCTTTAGGACTTTTACAAGTCCCAATAAATTACACTTGATGGGTCTCTTACCATGGGTTTTAGATCACATCCAGGGAATCATAAGAATTATAAAATGTTCAATAATCCACTACAAGACCATATTAAAATGAAAATTACAAAAATTAAAATATGGAAATAGAAGTAAAATTATCATCATGGAACTTTAGAACTAATGGTAATGATTTATAAATGGGCTCTTGCATAATGTTAAGTGGATTTTCATCCACATTTTGAATATGTAACATTAATAGTATCTTTAGGAGAAATAAGACGATGTTGGTATACTTGAGAATGCATCATCATTAGGCATAGTAGGCATACATGGAATAGATGGCATATTTGGAAGATATATGTCCACTTAAATTTTTTATCCAATTTCTAAACCCAAAATTCCTCTTGGTCACTTTTAATTTTCTTAGTTCTATTATAACAAAAGAAAATTTTCCATTGAAATCACCAAGACAAAACATGATCATCCACAATTGAGTTCTTTATCCAACAAATATTGATGTACCATGATCGAAACTAATGGAGTTAAAGTTTTGACATAGAGATTACATGATAAGAGGTTATCTCTTTACATGAAGAATGCAAGCCATCATAGACTAAATAATTACATGGAACTTCTGATCTTGATTGATCTACTTCCACAAATATCTTTAAAGATGAAGTTATTTTAACATTGTTAAGGGTTTGGAATAACTAGGTTTAACTTTCATTTATAATTTTACACTCTTTCACTTTACATAAGCCCTCTTACCAATACATATGTACATACATTATATGCCATGATGTGTGTGTGTGTGTGTGTATCATAATTTTTTTATATATTAAATTGAGTGATATTATATATAAACTATATATTTTGTATAATATAAATTGAAGTATTTTATATTGAAACATATAATATATAATTATAATTTGATTTATAAGCTATAATAACATATATTATATAATAATATTAAAA
This sequence comes from Torreya grandis, assembly GCA_037957365.1. Lineage (NCBI taxonomy): Eukaryota > Viridiplantae > Streptophyta > Pinopsida > Cupressales > Taxaceae > Torreya > Torreya grandis. Next base: position 764,345 of record JARHVA010006560.1, on the reverse strand, counting down.
TATATTATATTACATTATATGATATATATTTTTAGTATATATTTTAATACAATATATATAAATATCATTTTAATATTATTAAAATATATTATATAATATTGTAATATTATATTACATTATATAATATATATATTGTTATTATATATTTTAAATAAATATTATATATTTTAATATAATATATAAATACCATATTAATATATAAGATATATCACTTGCCTTCAATCCAACGTGACTACTCCCGAGGTGCATTTGCATTCAGAAATAGGTGGGAGTCCCCAATAAATTTGAAATTCAAATTTATTTTACAAAATGGGGTCTGTATAATTTTAACACATTTTAAAGAGGAGCAAAAACCATCAAACATGTATGACCAGATATATTCTTATTCCTACATGTTCCTAGTTTTTTTCGAACATACATTGTAGAGCATTGACAGATTAGAATAGAGCATGTTGTAGTGTCTAAAGCATCGGCCATATTTGCTAATATTATTTTTGTAGATCCTTTTTATTAGGTATTTAATGCTAATAGTGTTTAATATTTTTTTACTCTATCTAAAATGTGTGATTTCTTTGTGTTGACTTGGCCCTTTTATTCATTATTTAGTACTTTATGTTATGAAATCGCTAAGATTTGGATAGTTTAATTGGATTATTGTAATATTTTTGGCCCTACTAGAGCATGCCCAATTGTGATGTTAGTGAGTATTCTACTAAAAGAGCCCGCACATGACTATTTTTCAAGCAAGTAGGGTTTTCAAATTATAGCACTAAAATTTTATAAAATAATACAATAAATATAATTCCAAATACTTTGCCTATATATACTTTAATCAATTTTTAATAAAAATAGTACAATTTTTAAGAATGTTTGTCAAGCTCAGGAAGGCCTTGGGTTAGCCTAGGTAGCAGTGAGCTCTACTATAAAGCCTAGTACAAAAATAAAAGAGGTCAAAGGAGTCAAGTGGGCATATAAGATAAAAATGGGTAGACTCCACCATTTGTAATTCAATATGGGTAGACTCCTTGTTTATTTTAAATTATATGGAAAATACACACACAATAATTACTTTGCACCTTTTTTAATAATCTTCATCACCTAGTAAAAACTAACCAATTGTGTAGATTTAACCAATAAACCATGAAATTCAAATGTCCTTCCTTATAAATGAATGAGCATGAATAATTACTCAAAATTCATCTCAATTATACATAAAGTGGAAATCCATTACAATCCAAATTTTTTTTAGCCATATCCATGATAATAGAAAACATAAGATAATATAATAGGTAGTGTACCATAGATTTATACTATGGCATTTACTAGAACAATTGACTATACCCCCACCTGTAATTAGGATATAAAATACTAGAGCTAGGTAAATGAAATAGTTCAATTGAGTAGATAATTTATTGTTGATGAATTTATGTGTACTCCTAGATTAAATAAATATAGTTAACTTCTATTTCTTGATGAAATCGATCACCTTAATATTTGGAGGATTACTAATACTTAAAAGTGCATGACAAAAAATAGTATGTTAAGAATATTCAAATTCATCCTCAGGTCCTTATAGACTATTGATGTGTGTCTATGTCAAGGACATAATGTGAAAAATAGAATAACATTTTTTAGATTATAGTTTAGGTATTGGAAACGCTTGGGGTTTCACTTAGTTTTTCTAGAGAGATTATGTGGTTAACACCTTCTAGTCTACAAACAGACCCTACTATAGGGACAATAAGAATATGGTAGTGACATAATCTACCTAAACTTTATTATGATGTAAATTAGGTTGTATTTTCTAATATAATCCCAAACTCTTACAAAAATAAATGTATATATACAACGACAATTAATACAAAGTTATTCATGTCAAAAAAGTCCAAAAGGAGGAAGTAAGGTAGGAAAAAAATAAATTTCCCTTGCAACAACAAAGACAAATAAATCTCCTTTGATTTATATTATCAACCCAAATAACACCCCATTCAAATTATACTACTCAAATCTAATTCATATCTGGACTAACATTAGAATGATCAAAGATTGTATGATGTTTGTATCTAGACTAAACTTCTAGTTGTGAGGCTAGCTCCTCTGAATATGTGAATTGAATATAAATTACTAAACCTATTAGATGTTGGGATGAAAAGAGTAAGAAATAAACTAAAAGGATTATTCAAACATAACAAGACCCTATGAGCTTTGAAAATATACAAGACCTTATTTCTTTAATGTCTTGACTATCAAGATATTTTATGAGTCCCTTAAATAGTTGTAGGTGAATATTTCATGGAATTAAATATTCAACTGAGTTTGGCTCCTTGAGGTCAATTACAAATTTCATAAGTTAATTCATTGTTCTTAGACTGTTATCTCCTTCACATGTTCACCATTCTTTCATTATGAAAAAAACACTCTTATATAAACCATGATGTATGATGTGATGTTTTTTATATGCACTATGATAGGGTATAAATATGTTTTGTGAGTTTTAATAATACAAAAATTACCCTCGAGTTGATCTCTATTTGATGATATCTTAACAATCTCATTAACCTGATTCAAATTATATACCCTTGAAGAATTCATTAAGCATGATTCACCCACTTAACTATAACAGTTCTCTTGAAGCTAGTTGTAGATATACATTTGTGTTTATTTATCCCTATTTGAACCTCATATGTATCCTTTTTGAAATCCACATTAAGGTTATCAATCTCAATATTGCATAAATTTTATGTTCTAAATAACCTCCACAAGCCTAGAAAAGGTCTTAAGACTATGAAACCCCTGGCTATAGCATATTTTAAATTGAAACCAGGCCTACATGTGTATCAAGGACACTTGATTGATTGCTTAAAGGTTATTTTATTAGGCTTATGCCATGGTTGAAGGAATAATATGGATTGAAAAACCTTTTATACCATATCAACCTTCACATATGCATTTGAACCATGATTTCAACCTTGGGGTGACTAAATAATTATTTAGTTGTAGGTGGTTGTGTATGTCCATTATACATACTATGATTGTTCTTGGCCATAATTAAGTGATCACTCAAAGATATTATCATTGTCCTCCAACATTTTACATCCTGATGAGAGAGATTGAGCCTAAACCTTCAAAAGACATCTTCAACACATCCTTCCCTTTTACACTTTCATGAAAAGTGTTGAGTGTTTGTGTATTATTGTAGATTTCCTTCTTTGTTATAGGTGGTGGTTTCAAGGTGGGCATAACCTCTTTTAGTGACCATGATGTCCTTCACTTGGTATTGACTCTTTTTTTGTGATGAATGGTGAGATGGAGATGAGTGTAAGGGGTAAGGATGAAATGGAAATATGAAAACCATGAAAGAATCATGATCACACTAAGAAATGGTAGTGTGTGACAATGATCATGGAGAAGAAACAAGATGGAAATAAAAAAAGCATTAAAGGGAAATATCAAAGTCACCTTGAAACAACCTATGCAAGCATGATCCTATCCCCTACCTAATATATCAATTTGGGGGTCATTTGAGGAGGATAAAAATCTGAATTTGAACCCTAGGAATATGCTAAGTACCTTAAAAAATTCTAAACAACCTTAACATTTTCTAAATAGGGATTTTGAAATGATTGAGAACACAATAATGGGATTTTGCTATGAATATTTGGAGAATATCTTGAGAAACTTGCATTAGGGACATATAAATATGATGGATATCCTTGCCAAAAATAAAATAAGAAAATTAGAAACCCTTTCTCTCTCCTAGACCATATAATTCTTCCTCCTTTGTTAGTATACTATAGAATTACATTATTTTGCCTTCTTGATCACTATTTTGTCTACACACATGTGGAGAAAAGGTGATGGTTTCCATGGAAGGGTGAGTCATGTCCTTAAGAAGCCTTACAAACTTGAATTTTCTTGATATGATGATCTGAAAAGGAGAAAATGTAGAAAACTGACTACCTTCTTGGATGCAAGATTGTTGATGTATGCCTTAACTTCAAAGGATGATCTATGAGGGAGAGATGACCAATTTTAAAACCACTTAGTCTATATGTAATCTCTCTAAGTATATGTTATATTTCCAAAATTGTAAACTTAGATTTTTTCTTTCATCGTCGTACCACCTCCAAACCTAAAGAGCTCTTCTCGTGTGTAAACTAGTAAGGTAAATAGAAGAGACTAGTTTTGGGCCTATTTTTATTCCTTTTTCCATGAATTTTTTATGGACCCCATTTTATTCCATTTTTATCCTAATTGTGAGCTCCACTACATGGAATGACCATATAAGTCCATACTTTGCTTGAAATATGCATGGAATATGACCTTTCTTTGATTTTTATTCACAACTTAAGCATCCACTACCAAAATTCAAGAAAAATAAGGGATCCACGATTATAAAATGATGTTAGGACAAATATTAAATCATTTTACACCTTTATATGGCCAAAATTGGCATGTGGGAGCCTTAAAAAGACCCTTTTCACACTTAAACTTGCATAAATTGATTTTTTTCCAAAATATGAAACTTTATGACTAATATAAAGTCATATAAAAAAATGTGTTAAATGGTATTTTGACTAATTTAATGGCATTTTATTACCATATTTTACATTTAAAGATCAAAATTTATCCTTTTAGTTAAAATAAACATAGTTTTTCAAAGGACAATTGCCACTAAATGTCATATAAGCATATCATAGCCTTCTAAAAGGATTAAAATAAAATTTAGTTATATTTTGATCACATTTTTTAGTTTATATCTCATTTAATACCTTCCATATACCAAATTATTTTATAAAACTTCATGACAAGTTATCAACTATCCTCTTTTCTGCATCTTCTTCAGAACACTTTTAGATCATAGAACCATTTGAATCTTAACCAAAACCTAAGAATGACACTTGAAAATATGAAAATGGAAAAAAAAAATTATTCACTTGATATTTAAGATAATATGATGACCATGAAAAGTTTTTGATTATAGGGGTTGGAATTTGGCCTTGACAGGCCAAATTACCAACAATTTATTCTAACAATAATGCAAATGAAACTAATAGATATGAAATCATAGTGCTTATACCAAGAATATCATAATTTTAGTGAGTATTATAAGGTGAATAAAATGCACATATCTTAAAAGGATGATTTAAAATGACACCTACAATAAATTGCCTTAAACACGTTCACTAGTAAAGCAAGATGAAAACATATGATACATAATAGAATTTGTTAGCCTAGCTGAAAGTACAAACTAAAAAGATGAATTTGAAATATTAGTACCAGATTTTAACCATTAAATAAATGAGATCATATATTATTAACAAAGGTTGAGAAACTAGAACACATGAAATCAATGGAAATAGTGAGTTAATTTTTGGGATTTACTTTCTCTTTGTAGTAATTCACAAATTTCTATCTTTGTTTTAAAATGAAAGGGAGAACCCCTATATACAGTCCATTAAAATCCCTTAGTTAGTTACAAAAAGAATTGTGTAACATGTCACCTATTAGAAAATACGGTCTCCTATATCCTAAATTTAAAGAATATTCCCTATTCAAAATATGGGAATATTTTACAATATAATTCGATGAACCATGGGACATATTTATTGTTAAGAAGGAACCTAATATGTGTCTATTTTTTTCCTAAGGAAAGGGGTTAGGATTGCACTAGTATTGTCAATGATGAAGCTCTTGCTATAGAAGAAGATGAAGTGCTAGTGCCAATTAAGGAAGGAGACAATCTAGGAGGGGTTGACAATGTGGATGATCTTGAGGTGGATGTTTTTTTTTGGGGTCAACTTACCCTTTCCATACTTTGGATCATTTATTTTACTCACTATCGATTAATTTCAAATAGATGATAGGATCCTTTAGTCACTTGGTTGTGAGCCCAACCAATGCATCATGGCTATTTAGAAGAGGTCCTACAACTTCATTGATGGCCTCAAACTTATCTATTATTTGGTTGGTATAGGTTGATAAATCCACCATCTCTTGTTTGAAGGTCACCCCTCTAGCCATGGATTACTTTCAGAAGTTCACCATGAAGTTTTCTAGTTGAGCTCTAATGGCATCCCTGCTAATGATGGAGCCATATTTTTTATCCAAGTGCATAATTTTGGCATCCTTAAATAAGGTGATAAATTTATCACCTTGTTTCATAATGGATCTCCCTAGGGACATCATATCTTCAATCCACTAGTTCAACTTATTTCTCCTACCAATTACATAAGATTGAGCAATTCTCAAATCCTATAAGGGAATTAGGTTTAGGTCCTCAAATTTCATCATTCTAACCAACCTCATCAAGTTGATTATATTTTTATCATATCTTTCATACAAAAATTATACCTTGAGGACTTTATTATATATTTCATCCCCTTTACCTTGTATTGATCCAAGTTATTCAACATATCAAACATTTCTTCCACAATATGTTTCACTCTTTTTATGGCCTTCTCTAGTAAGGTGGCCTTATGCTACTACTCAAAGTTAGTTATTGTTTTTTTCACTCCCTTAACCAATACAATATCCACATCCATAGTTATTTGGAGAGATGAGAGGGGATTCTCATTGTATTCATGTTATTGGCCCTGCTTGACCTTCTTTCTCTTTGTCAGCTTAAATAAGGTTTCTTCTAATTCATACATGATTGTTTGGTTGGGTTGGCTGACCTTCCTCTTGGTCACCCTCTTCATTTCCCTAGACTCCTTGTCAAATTTTAGTGCATCCTAGGGAAGGTCCATTATGACCCAATCTGGGTTCTCCCTAGCAATTATTTACATCTACTTAATCCATGATTTATCTGAAGAGACACTGGGAGGTTCTGAAGAGGGAGGTAATGGTTGAGCTAGAGTCAACCCTTAGAAAGTAGACATATGGTAGGTATTAGTGTTTGTGACCAATGTGAACATAGCGATACAGGATGAAGAAGCACTAGTTCTAGTTGACAAACTAGTATAGAATAGGGGAACTTGTAGAAGGATGATAGTAGGACTATTCTTAGGTAATTATGGGCTAGGTATAGGCATAGGACCAAGCATGACTGGGGGTAAATTCACCATCATCAAGACCCTAAAAGTAGATGATATTATAAAAGGGGTGACTATGGGAAATGTCATGGTTATAAGCCTCATTACGTGTCTAGTAAGGGGACTATAAGGTTGGAGGTGGACATGACCCAAAGTTAGGGGGGTGGTTCAAATATGCTTAGGGACTACTTGTCAAAGAAATTGGGGAAACAAAACACATTTATTACATAAAACACTTGATCTTTCTCCAGTAGGAAGAAGGGGAGGAGATGATGACATTGAATTTTCTAGAGTAGGAGCTACTTATATTCTTATTGAAGGTGTAGCCTATGTTTTAGTAGTAATTTTCTATTCTTGAGTATCCTAGTGCTCAGTTACCTAAAAAAACCCAACACCATCTTGTCTTCATTTCACCTACTTGAACCCAAAAGCCTTTAGCCTCTACCTAATTTCTTCATTATTAGCTACATTAAGGCAGAATTGGTCTCCACCCATAGGCTCATAATGATATGTGATACTAAGAGATGCTTTATGTCTAATGCAACGATCGAATGTAAAGTGCATAGGGTCCCATTACTTGTCAGTATCTTTTTTCTAGATTGAACGTGTACCTATGCTTGGTAGTAACTATGACTGAGTGTCAATTTTAAATTTTAAATCAAATGATGTTGATGAATTATGGGTGTATTTACCCATTTTTATTACTTTTACATAGTCCATCTACTCCTATATGTAGTTGTAAGGCAATCTCTTGCTCAGCTAGTTTGTCTGGCACTATGGTGGGCAATCTGAATGGGGTTGTCTTGAGTCCCTCAACTCTAATTATGGTGTAATATAGGTAGTACCATTAGGATCCCAATGTGATAAGGGTTTCCCTAATATATACTGATATCTTCGGCATAGTTCTTTCATGGATGGTTTTGTATACTTTTTGCATAGGGTCCCATTACTTGTCAGTATCTTCTTTCTAGATTGAAAGTGGACCTATGCTTGGTAGTAACTATGATTGAGTGTCAATTTTAAATTTTAAATCAGATGATGTTGATGAATTGTGGGTGTATCTACCCCTTTTTATTACTTTTACATAGTCCATCTACTCCTATGTGTAGTTAGAAGGCAATCTCTTGCTCAGCTAGTTTGTTTGGCACTATGGTGGGCAATCTAAATGGGGTTGTCTTGAATCCCTCAACTCTAATTATGGTGTAATATAGGTAGTACCATTAAGATCCCAATTTGATAAGGTTTTCCCTAATATATACTAATATCTTGGGCATAGTTCTTTCATGGATGGTTTTGTATACAATTGGTTATAACTGCTCAACAACAACCCACATCTCCTACCTATATCTATAAATTATAACCTTTGTGAAGACATCGGGGACGGTCCATCTCATGTTTGGGTCTTATTATAAAAAAAATTTGAACCCCATAGGATGGTGTTAAATCCTCCTCTAGATTCAGGAAACATAGGAATACTTCTAGATATGTGGGTTTAACTATAGGTAGAAGTAGACATCTAGGTTTAAGGGCTAGATCCTTGAATATACCTTGAAATGCTTATCACCTAACTTGTTATTTTATTGTGGGAAAAGAGATATAATTTTTTATGAAATGAAAATAATCTAAGGGGTTGATATACTAATATTATTTCCACATGACCTTTATACTTATTTCACTAAGAAACAAGACATACAAACTAGATTCTAAGTCTTAAAAGATTCCAACATGAATGTTTCTACATAGAGGTGATATGCATGAGATAACACAAGGTAAATAGAATATAGGAAATATTTCACACTCTAAGAAAAAATTTACACTTGAATGGAGCCTAACACACTTGACTACACTCTATATGACCTGTTAGAATATGAACTCTTTCATAAACATGAGAGGTTAAGGAAAGCAATGACAAAAGATTATCACTAGCTTCACTATACGTCACTTTGAAAACTTATAAAAATGTTCATGAAATCAAAACAAGACTTGTATTAATTTTTCAAATGCAAAATGAAATGTCATTCTAGTAGGGCTTTGCCATACATGGTGTGGTAGTAGTTTTTAAGAGACAAAATGACTACTACTTATAGAATTGGAGAGAGAGGAGAAGAAACTGAAGTTCAACAATCACTAGAACATGTGTCATGCTGAGAAAAAGATTTAGACATGTAGGAGAGATTAAAATGAAATATACCATGTAATTTATACTCTGAAAAATATCCCACAAAACATGAAACTCTTGAAATATGGTGTAGAACTCTTCAATTACTTGATCAGAAAACTAACATTGTAATTTGTCTTTTTTGAAACATCCCATAGCTAACTAGAGATAGATTTGATGTTTTCACTAAGGGGTGAAGGTTTTATACATGCTCCAACATGAATTAGAGGTGTCCCTAATCATTAGGATTCTTCTAGAGACGACTAATACTACCTATAATTTGAAGAACTCCTCTTTCACTCACCCTTCACACTTGGCACAAAAATTGGCTTCAGATTTCCAATCTGATTAATAAAAAGGAATATATGACACCGATTAGAACACCTCAAGGACTTATATTCCTTAGGAATAACTTAAAAGGAGTCCCACTTTAAGTTTTCACTCTCTCACTAGCTATTCATTATGCTAGTTTTGACTAGCTGAGATAAAGGCATTCGTAGAGACACTTTTGACATCTACTAAAATAAATGGATAAAATGGGTTATATCAAGTAATAATATATATGCAAAAGTGTATTTCACCTTTTACTCTCCCTTAAACCTAAAAATACAAAAAAAATCAAATAAATCCATTTTCCTCCTTATCCATATAAGTAGGGTGAAATCCAAAGGGATGGGGATGAGATATGAGGAGTCTTCTACAAGATCCAAGTCATTTCCTATTCATTCTAGCTCATTTGGATTCCTTTCATACTTCATAAACCCAATTAGATCACTAAATAGGGTTTTGGTTCATTTTTACCTTTAATGATTGTTCATGAAGATGTGACATTCAATCATTCAGCAAATTTCACTAAATATTTGTTCAAGGCCTCCTTCATCATCCCCCAACTCCTCAGACTCCCATGTAAAGCTTCCAAGTAGATGTGAACTCTCAAATTTTCCTAATCAATATTTATTCTTCATTATGTATAATCTTGAGTTGGTCTGAGCCAATGAATGGCTTACCTATGGTTTCTTTTGCATAAAATAGCTTGAACACACCTTATACCTCCATACAAACATGTTTCAATGGATTAGAATGTTCATCTAATCTTATAAGTGGTATTATCACCCCCTTAGCCATTAGACCTAACTAAGACCCATTAGGCTTAGCCTACATAATTGTAGGTTTGGACCTCCTATAGGTGAGAATACACATTGAAATTTGTGTCATATGGTTTGAGGTCCCTTTTAGGTCTTTGGGAGCAGTTCCTACTAGTAGGTGTTTGTGTTTCTATGTACAAACTCACCTCATTGACATAATAGAGTTTACAGTCACTTGTAGGTGAGTTGTCTTAGTCAATATATGGCTATAGGTGTTGATGAGGTTCAATACCCTACTCTTTAACCTTGTTTATTATATTTGAAACATTGGTGTACTCAACTCAACAAGGCCACCTAACATAATGATGTATTTCCATACTATAACTTTGGATTGTGAATGTTACTTATAAGTTTAAACCCTATAGACACCACTAAAATTATGTAGTGAACACATATGTAACTTTGGATCATTCTAGCATGGAAACTAGTTGGCTAAACTACTCACTTCATTTTTCAAGGTGTTACCCTAGGATAGGGATGCAAGGTATGATCATTTGGATTAACCAAAAATATATGAAACAATATTATATATTGAAACCAAAAGTGATCAGGGCTTTATTTTAGAGATTTTAGGAAACTTATCCCTAAAACACAATTCCTTCACTTGAAGTGACTTTTCAAGTCTACTTGCTAGTCCATTGTCTCAAACATGCTTGCCAAAGTACCTTCAACATCCAAAATTTTTATGATGGTTTAAAATTATGTCACATCTCTACATGAACATACTCATATTTATGTGTAAGGTTAACTATAAATGCACACATAGTAGTACATAAAGTAGTGAAGGTGAATGTGGGTACATGCATGATGCATGACCTTATACTTGGTTCTCAAGGAATATCCATCTTCCTTTAACTTGATGAAGGCCTAAAAACATGTTATAACATACTTATGAAACAATCCTAAATCTTTTTTAGTGCCACCTATGGGTGGAAATTTCAATGTGTAGACAATGAGTTGTGGATATAGGTAATCTTGACATCAACCATGAAGTGTTTTAAACTAGGTCTTCTCTATAACATTGTAGGTGTTCATTCATGGTGGACGACTATGCATACATGGGAAATAATCATCGTAGTTAGTCTTTTATCATTTGAAGGGATAATGTTTGATTGATCATGTAATAATAATGCATTAAAACCCCTTTGAGCTTTTCATATCATCTCTATGAACCTATTTTAGACCTCATATACCTCACTCAATGGGTTGTGTATAGAAATGTAGGAAATTGACTATTTGACTCATGTTCTTGACTACCACTCCATAAACAATATAGGTGTGAGATTGAACTTGGAAAGAGAGAGATGTCATGAAATTAAAAATGTGAAGCAAATAAAATCATATCCATAAACTACCATTGCAGATAAATAAACCTTTCATAGGTTTTGAAAATTGACTACAACCTCACTAGTAACACATTTTTCCAATCTGAGCTATTTGAGACATCAAATCAATTCCAATCATGAAACCAAGCATCGAAACACATGAGATAAAAAATTTAACATCCTCTAAGATCAAATTCATCAACTAAGTTGTACATGCTAGCTCAAATAGGAGAAAAACCTATAGGTGTGGGAAATAATAAGAAAAAATAGCTAGTCAAATTGTTAAGGATGGTTCATAAAGTATAGGAAGCTAATCCTTAAAATCCAAACATGAATGTGAATCTGATCAAGTGTAATATCCACCACCAAGATCATTTGACATGGAATTCCTCATATTGGCCAGACTAAGAAGAAACCTACTAACTAGTTCTAATTGCCTAATGGAGTGATGGAGAGATGCAATAATTTTAGCCCATTTTTGGAACTTTCAATGTAGATCACTATCTATTTATATTTTTTGTTTTCCAAATCTTATTAGATCATTTGACATGGAAGTCTTCTTATTGGCCTGACCAAGAAGAAACCTACTAACTAGTTTTGCTTACCTAATGGAGTGATGAGAGATGGAATGATTTTATCCCATTTTTGGCACTTTAAATGGAGATCAAACATGGAAATGGATTCATGAAAGTTTAAAGGTCACTCCATAAGCTTCTCCTAGGTTCCACTCTCTCCCATAGGGCATATAACCTTTGTAACTTCTTTCTCACTTGTTTTCTTGATTTTTAGTTAACACCTAAAAGTTTATGTTAGTAATGACATTATTGACAAGGAATATGATAGGTATTAACATGAGATACATTGAGAACAAGTTTAGAATATTCTTCTACCTAGGAAAACTACACCACTTCATTTAGTGACCCATATATGATCCCTGAGTGACATAAAATGACACAAGCATTTAATTATACCATGACCAAGGCTAAAAAATCATTAAATGACATCAAATGGAACATGAAACACACTATGAAATTATAATATACCCCTATATCAAGTTTTATACTATATGGGGTTGACTCATTTTGACTTGTGGTCAAAATAGTCAAAATTCTTGGTGATTTCCCAAGGGTGGTATGCTTGCTATGTCAAGAACAGTTGCCTAACCCTATCCATTGGGTTATGGAGTCACACATATAATAGTTTTTCACATAATTTACCTTTTAAACACAAAAAACAAAAATGAAATAGACAAAATAAGACAAACCAAAAAAAAAAAAAAAACACATATGTGCTCAACTAGAACATTTGTGGAACACAACACAACTGAAAGAAAGATAAACACACCTAATATACTATCTAAAAAATATCACTCTTTAGGTGAAACATATTTTCATACTTCCACCAAGATAAAAAATAGTTCCTTTGAATCTTTGTCATTCCATGAAGGCAATCTAGCATGAGGAGCATGCCCATCACCAACCACTTGTATATGTGTATGGTCAAGAAGCTTACCAACTCCATGCATTCTCATGTCTACAAGTATAATATTTAGAGCCTTCATGAATGATATCTCTTGATTTATAAGGTTCTTGAAACTATTTTTATCTTTGTTATATACATTGGATGCTCTTCAAAATGCAGATTAGAAGATATGATAGCTTCTTTAACTTTGTGCTCTTCTAGTACAACATGTAATTGATGTTTGGAAGTATCAAGTTCTTATTTATGATAAAAAACTTGTGAATGTGACTCAACTTTAGATGGAACTCTTGGCTCTCCTTTGAGCACAATAAAATCTGCATTGACCTCATTCTCCATGTTTACAACTTCTTGCGCAATAGATTCATCACACTCTTTCATGATTGTAGACTCTTGATCAATAGAATGGCCTTCATCCTTTTTCTTGATAGAGAACACAAAAAAATTCTTGTTAGTCTCATTATCAATCTTGACATTAGTTATAGAATGTCTTGAGGAAAAATGAGTCTTACCTAACTTATTAAATTTGTTGCATATGGCATTAAACCTTTACCATAGTTCATATTCATTCACAACATGACACTCTTTTCCATGAGTAGAGAGAAATTCAACATCAGATATAGACTTATTATGAGGAGAAATCTCATTACCTAATTGATCAAATTCTTGATATATGGCATTAAACCTTTCCCATAAGTCATCCTCCTCTACCTCATAAGTGTCATAATCAAGAGCATATTCATCAATAACAGGCATAAAGACATCATTCTTCCCACTATGGTGATCAATTAGGTTCTTTAACCCATCATCATCATATACATGAATCAAATAATTACTCTCAACAACTTGTGAGAAAGGATGTCCGACACTTATGTCAACTCCCTCAAATGGCTATCCATGTATGATATAAGTGCCAAGGTCAATTTACTCAAATTATACATAAGGATCATGATCATAAGTGCTAGCAACATATTCATCAAGGAACAAGTCATAAATTTCCTCAATTTTAGAAACACCATCATCCACATTAGACTCCTCCTTCTAATTGATCACACAATTCAAGTTAGAGATTATTTCAATATAGGGTTCAATGTGAAACCTTGAAAGAGGTTAAGTTCTTATGGTCACCTTGGCTCCGTACCTTTTTCTAAAGGCCAAGAAGGACCAATCAGATTTGAGATAGCTACTTATCTTAGTTTTAAATTTTGTTGAAAGGTAGATTGCAAAATGAGTAGGAAGGTCTACCACAATAATGTCTTGAAACATGGCAAAACTAGGATAATCATGCAAGAAAAAATCCTTTGTTTATCAACATTATTATCTTGGTAGGTGTACCATATATTTGAATAACTAATTTGTGATGAGGTTCATATTTTAGGCCCAACTTATTGGATACAAATTTTGGTATGATTTAAGTAGAAGCACCACTATCAACTATTCAATTATGCACTAGTTTGTCACCCATTATGAGAGTGTTGTAAAAAGGTTGAGGATTATTAGCTAGAGTATATGGTCCAATAATGGTGTTAAAGGAAATTTTGAGAAAAATATGACCATGAATTAGACTTGAAGGTGAAGGACAAGTAGGAATGGTGGACAATTACTTTTATGATAGCTCTTTTTGGCCAGGCATAGAAGGACATCCCACAAAGAGATAGATACTTTGTCACTTTTAAATGAATATAATATGTTTAGGTTAATATTAATAACCTTATCTTGATTCCTTCGAGGAAAATAAATTATTTAAACTTGAGGATTTGAATTACCTTAAGTAGACCTTCCAATGTTTTGATTTGGAGGTGTAGGTGTGTTTGGGACTGCCATGATTACAACCATGTTTTGTTGCCTTGGAGGAGGATTAGATGAAATTTTAGTCATGTTGTTGTCACCTCCTAGATACTTATTCTTGGATCTAGTGTTGTTTTCAACATAATCCCCTTTATTGAGCACAAAATTATCTTCCACTAAGAAGTTAGTGAAACTTTCTCCATGAGACTGCTAATCCTCATTTGATTGCATCATGACCTCATCTTCATCCGATAAGAGAGGAATATCAATACCAATGGATCTCAAGTATGAAGTGAAGACAAAAGTAGCAGGTGGTCTCATAGGAGGAGATAATATATATCAAGTCTTTTGAAAATTCTCATTGAATTCATGCGTTATTTCCTTGGGATCTCTTTTGATCACATTGAACTTATGTATAAGAGAGGTATGGTCACTTTCATCTTCTAACCTTGAAGTCAATGACACTAAAAATTCATCCCATGATGTGATACATCCACTGGGAAAAGTCCTAAACAAATAAATATCTTTCCCTTTAAGGTACATGCCAAGGACTCTAATGAAAATATTCTCCTCATTGACATTGTGAAAAGTTAAAAAAATAGAGAAATACCTCATGTGTTCACTAGGTTTAACATGACTCTCACCATTTAATGTGGGCACATTCTTTGTCGCATTAGGAAGAATGTCATCATAGTCCTTAATGTGAATTATATTTTCAATATTAAAGGTAGGAAAAGCATATTTCATAGCCATGCATTCATAAAAATATTCAAATTATTCAATCTCATCACTTTCTTGGCTAGTAAAATATTCTTAGTCTTTGAAAGTCACATTAGGCTGAGGGTATTGAACTTCAAGAGGAAGTCTAGGCTGAATAGGTGGATTGATATGATTGATAAATCTAATAGGTGATGACCTAGTAAGAACCATGAAACATGAGAATAAATTTATGAAAAAATAATGGCTTTGAACACTGTTTTACATTGAATGGAGTTATTAAATGTTGAGTAGCACATCAATTTATAGTTGATATTATCAAGACCAATATTCACCTTTTTAAATTGTCTTGAAGACAATGTGTCTCACTGAGCATTCCATACCTATTGTCACCAAATCCTTCACTCTATAGGAGCGTGTTCAAGCCTCCTCCATATTTTGGAAACATGGGAATACTTCTAGGTATGTGGGTTTACCTATAGGTAGAAGTAGACCTCTAGGTGTAAGGGCTAGCTCCTTGAATATACCTTGAAATTCTTATCACCTAACTAATTGTTTGATTGTGGGAAAAGGGATATAATTTTGCATGAAATGAAAATAATTTAATGGGTTGATACACCAATATTATTTTCACATAACCATCATACTTATTTCACTAAGAAATAGGGCATACACAGTAGATTCTAAGACCTAAAAGTTTCCAAATACTGGTGATATGCATGAGACAAGAAAAGGTAAATGAACCAAAGGGTATATTTCACACACTAATAATAATTTTACACCTGAAAGGAGCCTAACACACTTTATTACACGTTATATGACATATTAAAATAGGAACTCTTGCATGAACATGAAAGGATAAGGAAATCAAGGATAGAAGATTATCACTAACTTCACCAGACATCACTTTTCACACTTGGAAAAATGTTCATGAACTCAAAATTAGAGTTGTATTAATTTTTCAAAGGAAAAATTCAATGTCATTCTATTAAGGCTTCACCATACCTTGTGTGGTATTAGTTTTTAAGAGCCAAAATGGATACTACTTACATAATTAGACAGAGAAGAGAAGAGAATGAAGTATTATAGTCACTATAACATGTTTCATGCTAAGAAAAGTTGTTAGATATGAAGGAAAGAAGAAAATAAAATAGACCATGTAAGGTTTACTTGGACAAATGTCCCACAAAACATGCAACTACCCTCATCACATGGATTTTTTAGAACATCCCATAGCTAACTAGGGATAGATGTGATGATTGAAATGAGGGGAATAGTATTTAAAAATGATCCAACATGCATTATAGGTGTCCTTAATCATTTGTATTCTTATGGAGATGAGTTATCACGACCTAAATTCCAAATAAATCCTCTTTCACTACCGTTCAAACTTGGTACCAAAGTTGGCTTAAATTTTCTAATTTTATCCATACAAGGGAGTGTATGACACCTTTTAGGACACCTCAATTCCTTATATTCCTCAAGAATACCTTAAAAAGACTCCCAATTGAAGTTTTCACTCTCACTACCTTGTTCACTATGCTAGTTTTGATTGGCTAGGATGAAGCCACTTATAGAGACACTTTTGAGATATTATACTACACTAAATAGACATAAAGGGTTATCTCAAATACCAATATTTTTCCAAAAGTGGGTTTAACCCATTGACTCACCCTTGGACCTAAGAAACACCAAAAAATGTAAAAAAATCCATTTTCTTCCTTGTTCGTATCAGTAAGATGGAATAAAAATGGATGGGGAGGATCCATAAGGAGTCATTTGAATGATCCAAGTAGTTTCTCATAAATTATATCTCATTTGGGTGCCTTTCCTACTTCATCTTCCCAATCAGGTCACTACTAAGGGTTTTAGAGGGGTCTAAGCCATTTTCCCTCTAAGGATTGTTCATGAAGATGTGATGTTTAATTCTTCAAAATATTTCACTAAATATTTTTTCAAGGCCTTATTCATCATCCCTAAACTTCTTAGACTTCTGTGTAAAGCTTCCAAGTAGATGTGAACTCTTAAAGTTTCCTACTCAAGCTTTAATCTTCATTCTACATAGGCTTGAATTGGTTTGAGCCAATAAATGGATTACATGTGGTCTCATTTCCATAAAAATAGATTGAAAACATCTTATACCTCCCTAAAAACATTTTCCAATGTATTATAATGTTCATCTAATCTTAGAAGTGGTATTAGCACTCCCTTAGCCATTAGGCTTAATTAAGACCTAGTAGGCTTAGCCTACATATCTATAAGTTTGGACCTCCTTGTTTAGTTCCTAACCATTATTAATTTTCCTCATGTTATTATAAATGTTATAAAACTTTTAACATCTAATTTTAAGACCCTATTAATCTATAACACACCTTGTCATCTTCTTTCTTCAAAATCTATAGGTTTGTACCCTTGGGAAATGCCCTCTATTTGAGAAAAAATAGAGGGAAATTCCCTTATTTTACCAAGAAAATAGATTATTTAGTGAGATTATAAAATTTATGGATATGATCTATACAAATTTACAAGGTCTGATTATACCATTAGACCTTCCAAACACTAACAAACCCATAAGGCAGTCTGTCAAATGATTAACTGTGTGCAACGTATCAAGTATGACTATAGGTGTATGTTTGAGGCCTTTATCTATATTTTATCCATATTATGAGGGTAACATGGAAAGTAAATTATAATTTTGGATTAATTTAAAACAATGTTGATCATCAGACCCTCATCAAACCTTGCATTTCTTCTCCTCTCACTTTGAGTAATATGGATTGTAGGTTGATTGACTATGTTTTTTTGTTTGAGAGAGGCACCTATAGGTGGTATTACATGGTTTAGCCTTGAAAAAAATTATTATAGACCACCATATAGTTCCTAAGTTCATTATATATACATTTGAATTCATTCATCTCATGTTTAGGCTATATCAACACCCATAACACAATGTTGAAGCTTACTGTCAACTACATTCAACTATAGTTGACCAATTTAGAACAAGTAGGGTCCTATAGGTGAGAATATACCTTGAAATCTATGTTATATGTGTTTAATTCAATTTTAGGTCTTTAGAGGCAAACACCACTAGTAGTTCTTTGTGTTTCTATGTCCAAGCTCACCTCATGGACCTATGAGAGTTTATAGTCAGTTGTAGGTGATTTGTCTCAAGGCAAAAGACACCTATAGGTGTTGATGAGGTTCAATACCCTGATATTCAAACTTTTTAATGATATTTTAAACACTTTTGTACTTTCTCAACTCAGCAAGGCCACCTAACATGAATATGTACTTCCATACTATAACTTTAGATTGTGAATGTTACTTGAAAGTTCATATCCTGTAGACATCACCGAAAGAACGTAGTGAATAACTATGTAACTTTGGATCTTTCTACCATGAAAACCAATAGGCCAAAATATTTACTTATTTTTGTCATATTTTACCAAAACTATATGCAAAACTATTATATATTGACACTAAAAGTGCCCAAGGCATTATATTAAAGCTTTTAGGGAATTTGTCCGTAAAACACAATTCCTTCACTTGAAGTGACTTTTTAAGTCTGTTTACTAGTTAGATGTATGTATAAAAAATGGTTGCCAAATTACCTTAGACATCTGAAATCTTTATGATAGTTTCAAATTATATCAAATCTCTCCATGACCATACTTAGGTTTTTGTGTAAGGTCACCTATAAATGCACACACAACATCACATAAGTCACACAAGGTGAACATGGGTAGTGTGCATGATGCATAACCTTATAATTGGTTATCAAGGAATATAAATATTCATATAACTTAATTAAGGCCTAAAACATGTTATAACATCTGTGTGAAACAATCTTAAACCTCTTTTAGTGTTACTTGTAGGTGGACATTTCAATGTGCAGGTAGTGAGTTATGGATATAGGCTTTATGTATGGAGTGTGACCTTATGGATCATCTTAAACCTCTTCACATTATTCAAAACATACCCTTCAACCATGAAGTTATTGAAACTAGGAAATTTCTCACTTTCAACATGATGGTATTCTCTATAAGACTTGTAGGTGCTTATTCATGGTGGATGACCGTACATATATGAGAAATAGTCATCATAGTAAGTATTTTATCATTTGAATGGATATTAATTTATTTTTCATGCAATAATAATGAATTAAACCCCATTTTAACTCTTTATATAATCTCTATGAACCTAGTTAGGACCTCATATACCTTACTCAACTGACTATGTATGGAAATACAGGAAATTGAGAATGTGATTCATGTTCTTGACTGCCAATCGATGAAAAATATAGGTGTGAGATTAAACATGGAAAGAGAGATATGAAATTACATTAAAAAAATTCATCACATCATATCATATCCATAAGCTACCATTAGAGATAAATAAACCTTCTTCAAGTGTTGAAAACTGACTATAACCTCACTAACAACACCTTCTTGTAATCTAAGTTATTTGAGCCATCAAATGAATTCCAATAATTAAAAAAATAATTGGAAACATTAGATAAGGAATTACATATCCTCTTAGATCAAATTTATTAATCTAGTTGTATGGACTAGTTCAAACATGATCAAAACCTATAGGGTATGGGAAATAACAAACAAAAATGGCCAGTCAACTTATTAAGGATGGTTCATAAAGTAAAGGAATAAAATAATTTAAATAAAAACATAAATTTGAATATGATAAATTTTAATAGCCACCACCAAGATCATTTGACTTAGAAGTCCTCTTATTTGTCGTACCAAGATGAAACCTACTGACTAGTTCTGTTTGCCTAGTGGAGTGATAGAGAGATGCAATGGTTTTATCCCATTTTTAGCACTTTCAATGTATATCAAATGTGGAAATTAAGTTATTTAAGTTTAAATTCACTTTATAATCTTCTCCCACATGTCACTCTTTCCCATAGGCTATAAAACCTTTGAAACTCTCTCTTTCTCACTTGTTTTCTTGATTTTCTATTAACACCTACAAGTTTTTGTTAGTACTAACATTCTTGACAAGGAATATTATAGGGAATAACATGAGGGATGTTGAGAAATATTATAGTACAATTTTATACCTAATAAAATTGTACCACTTCATTTAATGACCCATATATGACCCCTAAGTGACATAAAATGACATAAAGATTTAATTAGACCATGACCAAGGTTAATAAGACATTAAATGACATCAAATGAATCATGAAACACCTTATAACATTATAATATACCCTTATATCAAATTTTATAATATAGGGGTTGAATAATTTTGACTTGTGGTTAAAATGGTCAACAGGTCTCAATTGGTAAATTGGGGGAACTTTAGAATGACACATATGGCATCAACTAAGTAGGATATCATATAGAAATGATTTCCTTGGTTGGACATGGTATTATTTATTTTGGTAGCCAAATTTTATTAAATGATATCTCCAAAAGGAAGGGTCATGAATTCCTCTATAATAATAGACAACAGTAGAACCCACTTCTCATCCATGTGGCCAATGTCTTCTATTCCATGCAACCTATTCATCATGGAAATCCCCATTCTCACCCATATTTTGAATTGGGTGATGGGAATCTGATTTATTTTATTCTTGAAAATGATCCTCCATAGGTTATCTTCCCACCTTCTCAAGTCTTCTTTGATATCATGTAAATTGAGCCATTGGGTCATGGTGTCTTGACTATAAATAGTTATAGGTTTGGGCAAGTCATAATAAGCTTGAAAGGCCAATCTATCTATATAAGAGATACCATTTCCAAAATTAAAATATTTGATCATGTGATCCACACATTTGGAGTGAATGAAAATTTTGTGGAATAAGTCCACATAGGGGAGTAACTCTAGATTGGATGCAAGTTTATGTAATCCTATAGACTTAAGCACCAAGATGTTAGACCTTTCCTCTAAAACACTAGGAGCTTCCTCATCATCGATATCCTGGTCTACCATCCTCTCCACATGGTAGAATAAGTCATTAGAGTGTTTTTCATCTATGTCTAATGCAATTTCATTGATACTGGCATCTTGAAAGACTGTGTTTATTCTATAAAAATATAAGAATGTGACTTGTTATATATTGGTAGTTCCACACACTCCTGCTTTGGCCATGACTTCTAATTTTTGATTGATGAACCAGTAGATTGCTTAGATTTCAAACAAATGTGCAAAAGTTTCTTAGTAAATGATACATAGTACTTCAGATTTTCTAATAGACAGTAATCGTGAATGCTAAGCTTCAAATTTTTAAACTCCAGACTTTTCTCACAATTTTGAATTACAAGATAAGGGCCATAAATGGTAAGTATCTTTCATTTGATTTGACATAAATCCTAGGTGGATCTTTTGTTTTATTTTGATGGCTTAAAAAATTTACTTTTCAGAATAATCTAATCATCACTTTTAGTTTATCCATGTGTCTTCTCATCATAGGCTTGACCTTTTCTTTAGGTGACTTAGCTTTATAAACATTGAAATGAGCCTCCATCAACATTTAATTCATACTAACAATAGGTGCTCATGGATAGTAATGAACCCTTCATGTGTCATAGTTGACATGTGCCTAACACTTGGTGTGTCTTCATGCATTTTAGTCATTTAATTTGGATATTAGGAAATATAGGTGGGTAGTCTGATATTTTGGCATGTGGCATATTTGGATTGGCTTACACCTCCTTTTAATGTTGTCTGGCTCAACCCATTTTGTTTTGGGTTGACATGGTCTTGGGAACCCTTCTATCTTGCCAAGTGGTAAGCTTTCATTGGATTTTACTATCACATGATTATATTACATGAAACTCTTAATGGACCCATCTATTTCAGCACCTTGATCTATGTTACCATTCCATTGGATCGCTCATCTTCAATTATCATATGAATATACCTATTTCATCCTTAGACTAATGTGGCCTTAAAACTTTTGCTAGTTTGCCAAGTGACAAGTTCTTATTGGCTCATGTTGTCATGTGACTTTGTTATATGAAATTTTTAATGTACCCACATGTCATCCCACTCCACCAAGTATCATGTTTTAATTTGGTCATGTAGTCATTAGGTTTCATGGATTCATTTGAACATATTATTTCCTTGAGATATGGGTCCAAATGTTTTCAGCACATTACTCCCAAATGTTGTGTGGCTTCCACATCACATCTAGATACCTAAGATTAAGCAACATACTACCAAGTTTCATCTTGTCATGTAATCTCTATCTTATGAAATTGAAATATTGCATCATTACTCTAGGGTGTGATCAAGTGACAAGTAACATGATGTGATAGGATCTTGTTTTCATGAGAATTAAAAAATAATAGAATCCTCAAAAGTTCATGATTAGATGCCATGTGGAGTGTTTTGATTGAGTATTGGGCTCACAAAATTTGTAAATTCTTGGTAAGCTAAAATGATAAGACTAGGTGACAAGTGGAAAAATCCCATTATATCACATTGTCACTCTATTTTTCAAAAGTGTAAATATATACAACAAAGTCTAAAACATACGTGACCGAGTCACCAATGTATGAAATGCTACCCCATGTAAATTAAAGCTTAGTTGGAATTAGGGTTATTTCATATAAAAAGGTGTTATGGTTATATAAAATCCCTTGCACTGAAATTTTCAATCAACATGGAAGGTATTCCGAGGCCCCCTTCAAGGTATCTCCTTGGAGATACCTTGAAATAAAATTAAAATATTGTGCATGTTCAATGTATATCCTAGGAGATACCTCAAAAGAAAATTTCAATCATGTGAATGTTCAAGTTATCTCATAGGAGATATCTCAAAATAGAATTAAAATCATGCACATATTCAATGTATCTCCTAGGAGATACCTCAAATAAAAATTTCAGTGATGTGTATGTTCAAGGTATCTCTTAGGAAGTACCTTGAAAGAAAATTCCAATTATGTGCATGTTCAAGTTATCTATGAGGAGACCCTTTAAAATTACTACAAGGCCCTTCAAGGAAATCCCTTAGGAGATACTTTGAAAAAAAATTCCAATCATGTACATGTTCAAGGTATCTACTAAGATAACCCTTGAAGGTACTACAAGACCCTTCAAGGTATCTCCTAGAAGATACCTTGAAGGGAATTGTAGTACCTTCAAGTCTACCTTGAAGTTATCTCTTAAGAGATACCTTTCAAACATGCATAAAGATATCCTTGACAGTATTACAAATCCCTCCAAGGTATCTCTATCTACTAGGAGAACCATTTGAGGTACCACAAGAGCCTTCAAGGTATCTCCTAGAAGATATCTTGAAGGGAATTGTATTACCTTCAAGGTTACCTTGAAGGTATCTCTTAAAGATGAGTTGGCATCAAGGTTATTTTTAAATAAAAAGGTGCCACAATTATATCAAATCCCTTGCAAGGATATTTTTAATCAACATGGAAGGTATTCCAAGGCCCTTCAAGGTATCTCCTAGTAAATACCTTGAATGAAAATTCTAATCATGTGCATTTTCAAGGTATCTTGTAGGAGATACCTCAAAAGAATATTCCAATCATGTGCATGTTTAATGTATCTACTGAGAGATACCTTGAAATAAAAATTCTAATCATGTGTATGTTCAAGGTATCTAATAGGAAGTACCTTGAAATAAAGTTCCAATGTGTTCATGTTAAAGGTATTTATGAGGAGACCTTTTGAAAGTACTACAAGGAACTTTAAGGTAAACCACTAAGAGATTATTTGAAATAAAATTCCAATCATGTGCATGTTCAATTTTTCTAATAGGAGAACCTTTGAACTTACTATAAGACCCTTCAAGGTATCTCTTATAAGATACTTTGAAGGGCATTGTAGTACCTTCAAGGCTATCTTGAAGTTATCTATTAAGAGATACCTTTCCAACATGCATAAAGGTATCCTTGAATGTATTTAATGGCCCTCCAAGTTATATATATCTACTACAAAAACCATTGAAGGTACTAGAATAGATTTTAAGGTATCTCAAAGAAGATAGATTGAAGGGAATTGTAGTACATTAAAGACTACCTTGAAGATATCTCTTAAAGTTGAGCTCACATCAAGGTTCTTGCCAAATAAAAAGGTGTTACAGTTATATCAAATCCCTTGCAAAGACCTTTTCAATCAACATGGAAGGTATTCCAAGGCCCTTCGAGGTATCTCCTAGGAGATACCTAGAAATAAAATTCTAATTGTGTGCATGTTTAAGGTATCTTCTAGGAGATATCTCAAAATAAAATTCCAATCATGTGTATGTTCAATATATCTCCTAAGAGATACCTCAAAATAAAAATTCTAGGACATGAATTGTAGGTATGTGGTCTTAACAACCTGGTGATAGAATATCAGGTAGAGAATGAAGGTTGTTAATAAGGATTGTGAATGGGTGAATGTGGTCTCTAAAAAAGTAAAGTAAAATATAAATGATTTGGTGATTGCATGGTTACTAATCTATAGTGGGAAGGTCCCAAAATAAACTCAAAAAGGAGGGATGGGTATAGCATAAAGGATAGACTCTATGGATTTCATAATCACATCTTTGGTTGGTTTTTAAGTGGATAAGTGCTTTCAAAACTGATGTTTATTACTAGGAGCTATTGTATACACAAATCAGACATGGCCAAGTATACTAGGATAATCTTGATATAGGAAATTCACAATCCTTAGTCAAAGGTTGCTCATTTTAGAGTGGTTATTGCACACTCTTATTAAAGAGATTATGGCTTAGACTAGTGAGGTATTTATGATAGTTATTGGCATTTGAGTATCCTTGTATCTAAGATCAATATCCCATGAAGGAAACACCAACTAATTGGGGCCTATCTCTTATGTGTTTTTAACCATAGCCTCCTCCTAAAGATCTTTAGCTAACTATTAATTTTTGTTAACCTTAAATATTGTGTCAAAAAGGGAGGGAAAATTGATCTTAGACCAATAAAAAACTCCATATTAGATGAATGGATGGACCATGATAAATTGCTTTCCCCCTTTTCCCGTATTTGATCTTATAATGGTGGTCTCTTTGGTTGAAGTCGTGTATGTCATGGGAAAAGTGATTTGTGTGGGTGAAAGATGGATTCGGGGAGTGGTCATGGCTATTTAAATTTTCTTGGTTGCCCTTTTCTTCTTTATGGTCTTGACTCTAATAGTCCCAAAGGGAATACTAGTAGTGGCCATGATGGATGTCGGTGGTAGTGTGGGGGAAGATCTAGCAATGGTACTAGCATAATATTTTTCTACCTTTTGAGTGAGCAGAGGAATGCAAAAGATATACGAGAAAGTCAATGAAACATTAGGGGTGAAAGTGACAACTTACACCCTGGGAGTCTTCAACACAACACTTAATTAGACTAAACCAAAAAATAGGAATAGATGCCAAAATTAGGGAAGTATGGTCTAAAGGCTGATCCATCTTACTTGTTGAATCATCTATGGTTAATTCCTTCCCTTTTTTAGCTTTAAGGCTAAATGCCATAGATCTCTCCAATTTTTATTCTTCATCAAGTGATCTTCTTCCTCCTGTTGTTGAGGAAGTAAAGGCAAGATTTGTGATTGATCAACTATTGGAGTACCTATGATGGGAGTCTTTGGTTTCTTTATATTTAAAATAGTGGTCTTGTCTTCCAAGGAAGATCTTTATTAATTTGAGGCAACAAACTCCTCTATGGCTACCCCTAGCATTGTAGAATCATACATTTTTTATGCAGCTATAGGTGTTTATAATATAGCTACATCTAAGTTATTTATGTCTTCTTCATCAGAGGACTCTCAGTCAATTGGATCCCCTAAACCTCCCCTGGGATCAAGCTCAGTTAATTTAGGATCTTTATTGACAACTCTCAACATAAAAGGAAGTTCTTATGAAGGATCCCCTTGTATCTTTGTCTACTTTAGGGGCTAGCTATTCTAGAAATCAAAAGTTACCCATCCTTTAGAATGTGGTAGTCTTGATTTTATTTCTTGTATCGAAATTGATGGATCTTTTTGAATTATCCTTAAGTGATCCTCTTTAAAACCCATAAGGTGGACCCTTTTCAAAACTTGAGCATCATCCTTTGCATTCAAAAAAACAAATTCATGGTCATAAGGGACATATTGGTATGGGATACTAAAGCCTTGAATGTGTCTTTGTATGTGAGCATGGGGGTCCTAGTCCTTATGTGGAATGATAGGCAAATGATAGATTTTTCTTTTGTCTCTTAATCCAAAGTATTTCCTACATGTGTAGCACATTCTAAAAATTCTCACACGTAACCCATAATAGGTGCTTTTCTTATTTTTTTATCAAGTCTTCTTCCACAATCCACCATAGTTGATAAGCAATTCATTACTTTGATAACTTGTTTGGTATGTATTTGGGGAGGTGTATGGGATGGAACTTATGATGAACAATCATAATTACTATATAATCAAGGTATAACTAGTAGTCACCCCTTCCAACTAGAGTTTTGGCTATGCTTGCACCAATTTTTGGGGAGTGGAGACCCATATATAGCCCACCATACTCAAGGATAGACATCCTCAATAATTTGAACCATGTGATTTGTATATGCATAAATGTGCATGAAATAGTAATAGTAATGAATGTGATTCTTAACACACTCTATGGATATGATCTAGAGCTTACCAAATATATTATACATCATGCCCATTATGGCATACAAAACATAATACATCATTTAGAATTGGTCAACTAGAGAGGGCCATTTGATTTTGTGTAGGACCTTCTCTCACAATTGGAAGCTGTGATTTCTCCCAAGCAAAATTTGTATCAGTGGTCATCATCAAATGAAGTAAAATCACCTAATCCATATTAAGAAATGGATGTTAGGCATGTCATACACCCTGTTAAGTAGCAACGTCCCAATCCATATCCCCATTCTAAATTTTTTAATAAGGGTGGGATTATTTCATTTATATGTCATAGTTTTCCTAGGGGGAATCCATGATCTCAACACCTTATCTATTGAATTATATTGGTTCCATGAAACCAGTCCATGATTATCAAAAAATGCATTTATAACTGGTAATAATAAATACCTTTGAAAGTTAGCTTCAGAGATGCACACAACTGTCTAGTTATCCATGTGGTGTAAAAATGCATATTTTTTAATCTTCCCCACAAATAATAAATCTCATTAAAGTTAAATGCAAGGAATCAACTCAGTCTTGGCTGTAGTCGAGTGTAGTGCTTGTCTCTTTAGGGAGACCAAGTCTATAATAATTTTTTGTTATGTGGTGGATAGATTTACATATAGTGAAAACATGTCAATAGAGTCCATAATATCCCATAATTCTAAGTAATTTCCATACCTATTATTGAATATGGTTGCATCATATACCATGTCTATGAAATTGATCAAATCTGTTAGAGAGAATGGTGATGGTGGATGTACTCATATAAAAATATTAGATGATGATTCCATTGAAATTATCTATAGTGCTTGAAATCTATTTACTTTCTCTATGAAAAATTCTCCTCTTCTTGTGGCTTGTTTGCTTGTTAATGGATTCATAAGTTGATAGGGTTTTCATTTGTAAAATAGCAATAGAGTTCAAATTTATTTGTGATCAATGTATACATTGATGGATGCACATAATTTATATAGCCTTTGACATTAAATTATAGTTCATGTGTTATAAATACCCAACATTCATATGTTTTTTACTATCTTCATAATTCAAGTATTGTTAGTTTAGATGGTAGGTGGCCTTGGTAAGTATCGAGAAGTATTTTTCATTTATTGGCTAAATCTATAGGGAATTTAGTAGTCATGAATTGAGAGTTAGTTATTGTGTTGGGATTGAGCCTATAAAATATCAAAATAAATATTCCAAAACACAAACCCTGAGTAAAAATCCCAAAGACCAGATTTATCAGAAAAATGTTTCAAACAAAACACTTGATACAAAAAGTTTCAAGGGAAAATCTTTGAATCACATAAATCTAATGATGACTATTTCAAATAATTTGTCTAATCAAGGATCCTGAACACAAAACCTGAAGACTCAAAAAAAGGTCTGAACAAAAATCTAGATACAAAATGCTTTATAAAAGACAAGTCATTCAAAACAATTGTTTGGACAAAATGTCCAACACATAAACTCCAAATAAAAAGTCTGAATGAATAGTCTTTGATGAATAAGACCCAAACATAAGTTTCAAAAAAAAATATTGAAAAAATACCCAAGAAAAATGTCTGAAGACCAAAAATTCCAAAGAAAGGCTCGAGTAAAATGTTTGAAGACCAAATCCCAAATAATTCATCTGAATAAAACTATGTACCAAAAAATTATATAGTTCAATCAAATCTCTTAAAAAGTATTAATAAAGTTAGTCCATAAAATTCATAATATAGTATCTACTTGGAAAACCCTTGAAGGTACTATAACACCCTTCAAGGTATCTCCTAGAAGATACCATAAAGGGCATTGTAGTACCTTCAAGACTATCTTGAAGGTATCTCCTAAGAGATACCTTTCAAACATGCATAAAGGTATCCTTGAAGGTATTACAAGGCCCTATAAGGTATCTCTATCTACTAGGGGAACCCTTGAATGTACTAAAAGACCATTCAAGGTATTTCCTAGGAGATACCTTGAAGGGCATCATAGTACCTTCAAGGCTACCTTGAAGGTATGTCTTAAAGTTAAGTTGGCATCATGGTTCTTGCCACATAAAAAGGTGCCATAGTTATAAAAAATCTCTTACAAGGACCTTTGCAATCAACATGGAAGGTATTCCAAGGCCATTTGAGGTATCTCCTAGGAAACACCTCAAAAGAAAATTCTAATTATGTGCATGTTCAAGGTATCTCCTAAAAGATACCTTGAAAGAAATTTTCAATCATGTACATGTTGAATGTATCACCTAGGAGATACCTTTAAATAAAAATTAAAATCCTATGTATGTTCAAGGTATCTCTTTAGAAGTACCTTGAAATAAAATTCCTATTATGTGCATGTTCAAGGTATATATGAGGATACCCTTTGAAATTACTACAAGGCCCTTCAAGGAAATTCCCTCAGAGATACTTTGAGAGAAAATTCCAATGATTTACATGTTTAAAGTATATACTAGGAGAAATCTTGAAGGTAATAAAAGACCTTTCAAGGTATCTCTTAGAATATACCTTGAAGGGTATTGTAGTACCTTCAAGGCTACCTTGAAGGTATCTCCTAAGAGATACCTTTCAAACATGTATAAAGGTACTCTCAAAGGTATTACATGGACCTACAAGGTATCTCTATCTATTAGGATAACCCTTGAAGGTACTAAAATAACCTTCAAGGTATCTCCTAGAAGATACTTTGAAGGGCATTTTAGTGCTTTCATGGATATATTGAAGGAATCTCCTAAGATATACCTTTCAAACATACATAAAGGTATCATTAAAGGTATTACAAGGCCGTCCAAGATATCTCCTAAGAGATATATTGAAATATAATTCCAATCATGTGCATTTTCAACGTATCTACTAGGATACCCATTGAAGTTATTATAAGCTCTTTGAAGGTATATCTTAGAAGATACCTTGAAGGATGTTTTAGTACATTCAAGGGTACCCTAATGAATATTTGAAAGTATCTCCTAGGATATACCTTATAACTTTTAAACATGCATTAGGGTACACTCGAAGGTACTACAAATCCCATCAAGGTATTTCCTCTAAGATACCTTGAAAGAAAATTCTAATCATGTGCATGGTGAAGGATTCTTATTAGAGTTTCCTATAAATTCTCTAGAACATGAAAATTATAAGGATATCTTGCATAACTAGGAGTGAAAAAGAATCATAATATCATGATTTAATTTACACAATCTTCAATTTTATACACAAAGGAAAATATAAAGATAAACTAAAATGGAACTAAAAATTATGGAACATAGATAACATATCACAAGCTAAAACAAGCTAAAACAAAGTAGAGTAAACACTGTGCACTAGGCATACATAAAAAAAATGTTAGGAAAACCATAAAAAATCTAGTCTATTAATCTCTATCACACATCAAAACCATATCATATTACATCAGAACTATATATATATATATATATATATATATATATATATATATATATATATATATATATATATATATATATATATATATATATATATATATATATATACATATATATATCTATGTGTGTGTGTGTGTGGTTCTATCTCTTCACATTACAACTTTCTAGCATATAAAAAGAAAAAGTCTTGGAATTTTTATATCTATCACTTGTCTAATAAGGATGAAGACATCCTAAGGATCATATAGCTGATAACATGATACCCGACACACATGTGCCCATCAATTACATAATGGTGATTTTATGAGGCCTTACTCCATTTCCAACACTTTCTTGGACTTAAAATATTATTTCATCTTGAGATAAAATTTGAAATCTGATCTCGGCTAAAGCTTGAAAAGATTAGCCTTTCATAAATGTGGTAGTAATTTATCTAAGTGGCATTCACCATTTTAAACCCTATATGCAATGCTTATCCATCCTTTCAGGTTTTCAACTAAGTAGCATACTTGCCTAATACCCTTTCTAGTTTTCCATTGATTAGATTAATTAGGTGGCCATCTTGGTTAGGGGATTTTAGCTAACCTATCCCCACTCTAAATGCTTATGACTACGTTACAAAGCAATTTTTTTCATAAATTGAAAAACATGAATTGCACATTTACCTACTGCGAAGGTGGTGTTAAATTTTGGCTAGGGAATTGTGTAAGTTGTGGTTACACATACTATGCATTTGTATCTAGCTTTCTTTTCTAAAAAATTACTTGGAGATATTATGGTGGAATGGACTTTGGTTAATCTATGATATGCACAATAACTGGTTCAACTTGAGAGATTCCATGCTTGAACATTTTCTAATTATCAGGTACTTCCCACACCATGGTAATTAAAACACATAGTGGAATTTGAATGACCATCAAATTATGCACCTCTTCTCCTTCTATAATGATAAGGAAGTCTCTAGAATTTGAAATCTTAAGTTGGATATCTAACACAATATCATCTAGCCTATTTATAATCCTTTGAGATTAAATAACTAAAAATGTGTTGCACATTATCTCATTCTACCAGACCTAGAGCTTCTTCATCATGGTATCCCTAGCATCTAAAAACTATTGAAATGCACCATTCAGTGTTTCTATAGTATCCATTCAATCACTCATTAAATCTTTGGCTTTATCTACCATTGATAAATTTTGTTTCATAAAATCCAATGATTTGTCAAGGTGTTACCTATAATAAAGCATTCCTTGTGCTATATGCTTATCCTGATGTAAATTAGTATCTAGGACCTATAAATATTCCTTTATTAGTTTCAAAATTCCTTCTATTTTAGTACATATGGCCTACCCTTGGATGCATATTTTATGTGTGTTCACCCAATCCCTTGTTAGCTGAGTTAACAATGTAGTGATTTATTTATCCTTAGACATTACTTGATTATCAAGGACTTGCGTAACTAGATCAAGACAAGTGGCATTGATGAGCTACGCATTAACAATTTGATTTTATGCTTTCACTTTTTACTTGCATAGTATAAGAACAATATGTTCCAAGTCTAAAGCCTTTTGCATAATGGATTTTTGGAATGTAGCTACTCCTTCAATTTGATAGAATAATAGAAGCTATAAAACATCTAAATATGTCTCCATTAAAGAGGACATAAACATGGTGGATGTGATTCAAATTATGTAGATGGAATAAATTAAGCCAACAAAAGCAATAAAGTGTTGCGATGAGATGGTTTGGTAGGGATATCCCATAACCATTGGGTAGAGGGGATAAACTTTGATAGTGAAGTCTCCTTTGGTACACCTAATTTGGTTGCATCTATATAGGACGTTTCATGTTCTACTTCTACCTTTTATTTATTTTCCTTTTCCTTTATAGTATATGCCTTAAATTCATCTTAAGCCTTGGCTATGGCCTCAAGGTGAATTCAAAATTCCTCCTCGACCTTGGCTCTACCCATAATTTTGTCCTTGTCATCTACCTCAACCTTAGCTTTTGTTTCAATCTCCACTTTAGCTTTGGAAATAGAGTCAACTTTTTCCTTGACAACTTGTGCCTTTACCTCATGCTTGGCTTCTTCCTCTTTATAGTGATGTTATTTGGCATCTTTCTCTCATTCTTATTTTTATATTTTATTTTGTCTCTACATAACTTACACCTCTTCATACTTACATACTACTTCTTCATGATCTATTCTCTTCCTTTCATCTTCTGCTTCCTCAAAAAAAATTTCTCTTGGCCTCAGCTTCTCTAACTTTCTTTTTCCTGACCTCATCTTCTTCAAAATTATTTTATTGTTCTTCTTCCTTAGCACACTATTTGTCTTGTTTTTATCATGCACATTGGGATTCTTGCATATTTACTTATTCTATGACATCTTTCTTCCTTTTGTTCTTCTCTAGTTTTCCCTTTTCCTCTCTTATTTATTTATAGCCTCCTCTTCATGATCTAGGGTATCCTAGATAACATATATTTATTTTATTAGATCTTGACAGTGGTATCTATATCCTTTCATTACATATACATCATATATTTCTATATCATATTATGATTAATCCAAAGATTAAATTTTTTTAGCCACACCTCTATGCATGAAAATATTCCTCAACTCAGTCAAAGTGACAAATGTATCCTTGTGTCTCCTCGTGCCCCTAAACTTCACCTAATGGGCACTACTTGTTATGGATAGGTCTGTGAAAGACACCATACATTATTATATGGTGGTTGAAGGTCTAGCCCAATGTTGAATACATTGTTTATGAATTAGTGGCTATACCAAGATCCCTTCTTATGGTATATCTACAATACACGCATACAATGAACCAAATATTAGATTTTTTTTGAAAATTTATACCATAAGTTCACATTGAGCTTATTATTGACCTAAAATATCCAAAATAATAGAGGGACGGGGTTACGTAATATTGACCAAAAGGTCACGATTTACCTTATTTTATACTTGGTAACTATATACCACTTTCCAAAAAATGAATTCCTTCTCCACCTCTTTATCCTAGATCTCTTGGTCAATGTCTTTGATCATGCATTGAAGAAATTCCTGTTCACCAACCCCTAACTTTATGAGATCACACTCATAAGCTATCGTTGGCACATGTGGGTTGTCCAACCAAGAGTTGATTTTCCTTGATCTCTTTTTGGCTAGTGGTGAGGCTCTTTATGTAAGTCCCTTCTATTTTCCTTTTTCTTATTATGGGAGAGCTATATAATTTTTTGCTGAGACTTGTAGTTACGCAGCTAGCTTGGTTATTCTTGATCTTGCTTGGGTTAATATGCACCTAGAGGGATTATTCAAATAGGATGCATTGAACTCATGACTAGGGATCTGTGCCTCCATACTTTAGCTTGTACCTAAACCATTATGATTAAAAATTGTATTGGAGTCATATTTGGCATGACCAAATCATTCACCTTGATTTGAATACCACTATACAACTTACTTACCGATACATGCTACCCCAAATATTTCATGACATCTTATGGAATTCAAGGGTATAACCTAATCAAATCTAGAGCCTCAAGCCACTATGTGTTAAACTTCCCCAGTTGCTCATGATATTTCCTTGTCTTAGTCCAAGTGATGCTTGCAAGGGTAGTAGTAGGCCAAAATTTCTCAATAACATTAACTTGGTCTAGTAGGGACTTCTATTGGGTGAAGCATAACTAAAAAACTAGAAACTGATATTGGAAACCTTGTGAGCTACCGAAAGTAAATTATCAATATTAGTGATAAAATTAGACAAAAGAAACTCAATCCAATTAAAGTTCTCATTCAGGTGTATCATGTGATACATAATGTCAATTACTCTTTTTATTTCCTTCTTGGCCTATTTCATTATCTACCAAAACCATTTTGTAATACACTCTACCATATTGTGCATTTCAACATCCTCAAAGGAATACATTGGGGTTCCTCTACCTACCCTAGTGGGAAACACCTCTAAAACAAATGAATGAATTGGTAGTGTAGTGGACTTATATGACAATAAGGATTTTCCATGATTCAAGAGGTTTGCAGCTCTCACCATGGTTTGTACATTGATCCTAACGGTGATATCTTGAGATAAATAAATAGCCCCTTGGTTATATATACTTAAAAAGAAATTCATGACCTCATCTAGTTGGTTGAATGTAGGTAGATTTATTAGCCTCTCTACATCAAAACCCAAAAGTATATGTTGAAGTGTAAGAGCTCCTACTTTTTCACCTAGTCGTGTTGATGGGGTGAAGAAAGTAACTTCAATTGTTTCCATAAAGTTGAAGGGATTTAGGTCGTTTAATTTGGTTTGTTGAAGACCTATCCCAATACCCATTTTTACAATCTACACATCTATGAGTGGGATCAACAAATTTCTCCTATCGATGACTAAACCTATAATCTGTGTTGCTTGATTTCTTTGTTCTACTAAAATTTGGGTCTTGATTTTTTTGCATAGGAGTATATCAAGAGTAGATAGTAGAGTATTCTTGTCCACCTAAGTCTGTAATATTTTTTCATTATTCATCCCCTTCATTTTATGGTTTTTGACCTCCAATT
The DNA here is from genome assembly GCA_037957365.1 of Torreya grandis. NCBI lineage: Eukaryota > Viridiplantae > Streptophyta > Pinopsida > Cupressales > Taxaceae > Torreya > Torreya grandis. Next base: position 729,128 of record JARHVA010006560.1, on the reverse strand, counting down.
TTCTCTTCCCAACCTTTTAAAATGTATTGACTACCTATGCATGAGTGTTATTCCTCATCTTTAATATTTTGGCTTTGATAGTAAAATTTTTTATCTCCTAAATATTTAATTTAACCCATAACATGTGTTTGATGTGACCCTATATCACTTTGTATAGCCCCTTTGTTTAATTAATGCACCTATCACATCCCAACTCAATATATCTCAAACAAGATGCAATCTTTTGAAACACCATGTCATCAATGGTCTTGAACAACCATTAACAATCCTCCTACCATACTTGTCTTATTACGACCACTTTCTCATACTTAATTTGAGGTTGTTATAGTTTTAAAATGAGTAAATAGGTGCTTCAATCAAAGAAGGTACTTATAACTACATTTATTGTTGTAAATAAGGTCTCCTTAGTAGGTTATTCTAGAAACCTCCTTCCAGAATCATTATAAGGAGATTAATGCTCAACACTTTCCCATTATCATTGTGTCAACACTAAATTCCCATAAAGGTGTAGATGAAGCAACCCTGTGATGTTGTTCCCAAATTTCCAAGTGAAGAGGGATTTATTTGGGTCTTTCAATTTTTTTTAGTCTCATTAAGTCATCTGATGTACAACTATTATAAACTATGGGATGGGGGTGGTGCAATGGCACATAATTGACCACACCAAAATACCTCAAATAACAATGTTGAACACAAAATTTCCCTAGATTAAGTTTTTCTCTCCATTATGTGGAAGCTTTTTACTAATTGCTCCTTCATCTCCTTCTTCAACAAGTACAAACAATGATATTTTACATTTCAAACTAACTTATTAAATGCCTTTTAGGATTATTGTACTATGCAAGTTTTTGGACTTGGTTTTATTCCAAACTATTTTGTTCAAGATTTTTTTAGACATTAAGTTTGGAGTTTTGTTCTTCAAGGAAAGTGTTTGGGCATTGTTTATCAAACATTTTGGTTAGAACCTCTTTTTTGGAAACTTTATGATTTAGTGTTTTTTCCTAGAACTTATTCTTGGAAACTTTACGCTTTGGTTTTTTTATTCGAGACTTGTTCATCAAATATTTTGTTCAAATTTTTTTCTAAAGGATATGGTTTCTTTAGGATTTTGATATCAAAACTTTTGATTCAGAGGACCTATTTAGATATTTTGTTCGAATGTTATTCCAAAGAATTTGGTGTTTGAACATTTTCTCTTCTCAAATGTTATGATTTGAGATTAAATGTGGTAAGGCTTAAGCCTACAATAATTTATACATCTTGGTAATATGGTTCCTTGTAAATATTTTATCATAGATGTACACTATTAGAGGGTTCCTTGTAAATATTTTAGCATAATGGTACCCTTTTATGAGACTTCTTAAATAATTTAGGTTCCATTCCATCTAGTTCACATATTCCCTAGAAATGCTTTGAACTTACTATCATATAATAACACTGCCTATTCCATATTAAACTCTTTAGATCACAAGTTGTGATCATGGCATGCCTTGTGAATTAGTGTTCAAATCAATTCACTATTAATGAATACAAAATGCATTTCCACTTCATATATACATAACTCAACCATCCCTTTCATGCCATAACTATATCAAATCCCTTGAAATAACCTTTAAAATCAATATTGAGGGTGTTATAAGGTTCTTAAAGGCATCCCCTAGAAGATAGCTTGAAATAAAATTATAATCATGTGAATGTTCAAGGTATCTAATAGGATAACCCTTGAAGGTAATAAAAGACCCTTCAAGGTATATCTTAGAAGATACCTTGAAGGGTATTGTATTACTTTCAATGGTAAATTTAAAGTATCTCCTAGGAGATACATTTCAAACATGCATAAGGTTACCCTTGAAGTTATTACAAGGCCCTTCAAGGTTTCTTCTAGGAGATACTTTGAAATTAAAATCCAATCATGTACATATACAAGGTAGAAACTAAGAGACACCTTGAATTTACTACAAGGCCCTTCAAGGCATCTCCTTGGAGATACCTTGAAAGAAAATCCCAATCTTATACATGTTTAATGTGTCTCCTAAAAGAACCCTTGAAGTGCATTATAGTACCTTTAGGGGTAACTTGAAGGAATCTCCTAGGTGATACATTTAAAACATGTATAAGGGTATCCTTGAAGGTCTTAAAATGCACTTCAAGGTATCTCCTAGATTCTAAATTATCTTAACAAGATCTTATTCCATAAACAATCACTAAGATCTATCAACTAGAACTGTTATGACACATTATTTATTAACCTAACTTTAGTAACTCACCACAAAAATTTTAAAATTTCTATTACATATATCAAATAGCTAAGATCCCAAATTAGTGAGAAGAAATGAAAAATTATACCATATAACATAACTACAAAAGAGGTTCAAATAAAACTTTTGGGTGCACAACAAAGGTTCAAATCAACTATAGGATCCAAAGCTATATGAAGCTAATCATTTCTATAATTTTTCTCAAAAAATCTATTGATCAGTATTATTTTATATACTAATAAAATACATGGTTGAATATTGACTTAATTAGCTATTTTTCTCTATGCAACTATTTCGCTCTTATGCATGTTTGAAATGTATACCCTAGGAGATACCTTCAAGGCTATTATTTTATGGATTGAAATTAATCATGTCATTAAAAAACATGTTATACATTACGTTTTTAATATTTTTAGGTTTTAATATATCTTTATGATTATGTTATGGTATAAATATAGATTTATCTCCTACATATATCTATAAATTGGACTGATTTTATAAATAACCTAATCAACAACTCTTTTCATGTCTTGTAAATGTCTAGGCTAAAAAATCATACATCAATGGATTTTTAATGTGGAGACTATGTTTCTCTCATAAATAATGGTAAGGTCATTGGTGAAGGAAGAATACACAAAGTGGAAAGTCCAGATGCTGAATCTTTAGAACCCATAAATTTCACTTCCACATACCACAATAAGGAAATAACTATTGAACGTGTAAGCATTAATATTAATAAATATCTTTATCTGACTCTACCACTTCCATTTCTTAAAGATTTTTTGGATAATTTTGGGGATGTAGTTGATAATTTTACTATATGGAGCACAAGAATGATGTAACATGTCATAAATAATTTTTCTATAGGTAATGACATGGAAGAAAGACATAATAATTTAAGTTTAATTCAAAATATACAATAATTACAACAAGAAAACCATTTCTTGGATTCATTTGTTCGATATATCAATGATTCTACCACATTTCAAAGACTAAGAAAAACTTTTCCTAGGAAAAGGGTACATTTGTTGCACAAATGTACAACTCTTGAAAATGATGAAAAAATGCTTTGCATTATTTTGAATTCACACAACCATTGGAGATTTTTGGTTACATTATTATCAAAATGTTAGAAAATGAATTGGGAATTTATGCAAGCTAAGTTATAAAATAATGTGAGACTTAAAATATAGAAGTAAATAAAACATCTATCGTTAGATGGCCTTCTAACAAAATACTGGAAATTGAAACTTGAAGAGAAATAAATTTACCATACATGACACATAAGGAGAAATAAATTGGAAATGTTTGAGATGTATAGGATAATGAATTCACTCCTTTCTTGACATTCCTAGCATAAAGGCATCCAAAAAAATTAACTTATTCTTATAAATACTGAGGTTAAAAAATAAATTAGCCAAACACTTCACTCAACCAAGTGGAGTTTGATGAATGCTTAGATAGTGATATTTCAATAATTTATTCAAATAAATGTTACACCAAAAAATGTTTTTAGTCAAGATTGTAATTTTAGATGCTAAAATATGTAATGATAAATTTGGTTTATTCCACTACAATAGTTAGGAGGTAATATGTCTCAGATACCCTTTCTACCAATTTGTCTAAGAAAAAACAAACTAACATTGATTTTCAAGGTACAAATATCTATTTTGAAGCTTGGCTTAAAATATATGGATTAAAGAGAAGTATCTTTTTTGACATTCAAAATTGTCACAAAAATGGGGAATGAAATGCATTCCATGTAAAGAGACTTCAATAAAGGCTATAAAATAAGACAATGACAACTAAATATTTATTGGACCAATTGGTGGATGATTTTTTAGATGTTTGTCCATGACTAACATGCTAGGAAGATGTAGACATATAAAGATAAAATGTTTGACATCTTCCAACATCTTTCACTCAAGCATTTATGAGGTGCCAAATCAATGCACAACTAGTAGATATAGAATATGATGCAATATCCCAGCCAAAAATCAATAACATGTGGAGAATTAGTTTTCATGATGTGACCATTTCCATCACTGATTACTTCACTAGGTTTAAAACATGCATCTTGTTGAATAAAACAATTATTTGGGTCCCTGTCTAGAGATTAGGAAGATCATTGGATCAAGAATTCATGATGCACTCAAATCAGATACTTTTTGCAAGATAAATGTATTATAGACATAAATGAATGTCAAGGCAATACCCTGAAGAATGCCTCAGTGTCATTCATGATAAGGTGGAATGTCAAAAAAAATTTATGCTAAGGATAGTGACAGAAATAAAAATAGTTACTAATGGAATAATAAAGATGTCAATGGTAGGGATCATAACACAAGGTCATGGTGTAGACATATATGGTCATTTTTTTACCATATGTTCTTGGAGGGTCTAAATTTATTATCACCTCATTAAACAAGTGATTTAAGGATATGGAAACAATAATTCCATATACTTATTGATGTTTACTATATAAACTTAGATCTTCAAAATATCCATTGTATGATGTTTTTTTGTCTAACAACAATTGCCTTGAATGTATGAAATATAGAGAAGAAGCACAATCAATTGGTGCCTTCAATAAACTTCCTTCTAGGCTATACCTTCAACTAGACAACTCTTATGGAAATAATAAGAACATGTACTTTCATCCATAATTATATTTAGAAAATGATAAACCTTGTATGGAACTAATATTAAATTTACAAATTCACAAAATTATATTTTTTTGTAAAGGTATGTGTTGCATTATTTATATTTCCTTGTCTACAAATGTGTTTTCCTCGATGTCAAGGTTATATTTCTCCCTATAGGACATACCCATGAAGACATCGACAACACATTTGGAAACTTGTCGGAATGTAGAAAGAGGAAAAATGTATTTAGTGTGGCAGAGATGATGGATAGTTATAGGAGATATGAAAATAAAATAAACATCATGCCATATTTGATTGAAGAGGTAGTGAATTTCAAAGACTATGTATATAGTTACCAGCTGAAGGGAAGAAATGAAATCGTAGGTTTGACAAAAAGTAAATAATTTCTTCTATGCATGGATCAAGGTCGACCCATTATGCACTATAAAAACTCTATAAGAGATAGAAAATTTCCCCCTATTACATTATGGGAAACAAAAGAAAATGGTGAGCCAAATGTTCTAGAAGTTAATTCGATAAAAATATATTTCAAAGACTTGAAAAATAATTTTTTTTCTCAATATTCTATTGTTGAAAAAGTTTCAGATAGAAGTAGAAAAAAGAGTGAAAAAGAAATTAAATATAACTTGATTATGTATAATAATTCAATGAATTTGGTTTAACCAAAAATAGTAAGTGGAAGGATCTTGTATATTACTTCCAAAACATATAGAACATAATGAAATAAGACATGCTCCCTTATGAAGTTGAATGTATAAGTGATTTTTAGCCTAGAACTCACCATGACATAACCCTACATAGAGATCTACAAAAAATGGTTCATTATAGGACCCTTGATTTTGGAGTGGCATCTATAAATACATATGTTGGTCTAAGAAGTAAAAGAACAAAAATATCATTTGATCCAACTCAAGATGTTTAAATCAGAGATATGTTATTTTTTAGACCTAACAATTCTATGGGAGTGGACTACATAGTATGGGTTGTTAGAGACAAAATCAAAACTGAGATACTACAAACAAATGGAGATAGAGAATGAAGGGTTGATGTATCTTGGTTCATCCCAGTTCATGGAGGGGAAGAAGATGAAAAAGAAGCCAAAATTTATTCAAGACATTTGGACAAGAAATGGAAGCCAAACTTAACTAATAGATCTTTACCATCCATACTCATAGATAGTATCATCTATGCTTGGAAATCAAATAAAAGTTGGAGAGGTCATATGCTTCTTTCCACAAATTTTTTGAAAGGCATTATAATATACTATTTGAATGCATCATCCCACTAGGAACTATCAAAAATAGTGATAAAAAGATTTGGACATTTGAAATGGTGTTTCCTTAATTTTGAAATGAGAAATATGAATGGCTTTTTTCAAAATTTAGTCCCATTTTTAGTAATGTATAATGTTTTATTATTTTATTTATTTATATTTATTTCTAGTGGCACTTCACATTATGGGTTTAGGAGAATACACTTTGGCATTTAAGTTTTATATTTTGTACTATGACAATTCAATATTTCAAAAATTGTACATTTATTTAATGGAATTTAATTGTTAGAACATTTACTTCATGATTTTGTGTTTCAAAATGGTCTTCAGTGTTTGTGTGTTCCAAATAGCCAAATCACATTTTGCAAATCACAAAAACCTCTATAACTTTTCAATATTTTAAATTAAACTTTGCATTTTGAATCCTTCAAAATGGTCTTCAATAAATGGTCTTCGTAATTTTCACATCAAAATTTATTCTTCATCATTTTTGCATTGTAAAGTACACTTTGCAATTCATGTGTTTTTGAAAAGGTAGTCAAGGTTTATGGCTCAGAATGCCCCACTTGCATGTGAAGATTTATTCTTTGGAATTTGCATATCAACAAATAGTCTTAGAACTTTTAGTTTTTCAAATTACACTTTGAATAGACACTTGAGATTAGGCCATGTGGCATAATATAAATGACTTGACTATGTAAAAGGATGATTGGTCCAAATAAAGGTCTTGAATAATGCAAGCACCTGAGATTATGACATGTGTCACAATCTCAGTAACTCAACTATGTGGGAGATTATATTAATAATATAATAATAGAAAAGCCATGATCAACACATGGCATGTAAAAATATATGAGATAAACTTTAGATCGAGAGAGTTCACTTGATTTAGATTAAACAAATAGTTCACAATCCAATCAACTATTGACATGTGGCATCCTAGTCATCCCAGGTGATTTAAATCATATATTGCCTGAGTGCCTGATTGATGTATTAGTTATTTTTCCTTAATATATAAACTACCCAGGATTATTATCTGTAAATACATGGCATATAAACTAGTTTGAATGGTTATATAAATTTGATTGAAGATATTAAAAATACCATGAGACTTCTCACTATTTTGTGCATTTATGTGATTTATTTGAAATATGTTCAACTAACTTCTAATTATTTTTGATTATGTTAGATCATTTGGACTTATTATAAATATCTCAGATAGATGTGATCTATTTGTAATAAGTCCAAGTAATTCTTGATGAAGTCCAATTTATTTATGATAGTTTTCAACTATTTATTATTTATGATCATTTTAAACAATTTAGACTTATTACAAATACATTAGATAGATTTGATTATTTTAATAATTCTAACTTAATATGGATACAGTCCAATTTATTTCTGATAGTTTTAAAAAATTTGGACTATTGATAAGTCCATATTATCTAAAATAGTCCTTAAGTCTTAAGGAATTGATTTGTTTACAATTCAAAATGCATTTCCATGTTGGCCTGAGTTAGGAGCATCCAAGGCATACAAGAAATTTTTTGTCAACCAAAAAAAAGTGGTGTGTTAGTGTTTTTTTTTTAACTTTTTGACATGGAATGGTTTTTTGGATTTGATTTTTATAAGTCTTAATCTACTTTCAATTTCCACTTTAACCAATAGACTATGTTGTTGACATAAATTTTAGGATAAAGTACTTAGTGTAAAACATTGATCTAGTTGTTCAAAACTCAAGTTGAAGACAACCCATATTTAGTCTAGGGGTACTCGTAGTGCTAATCAGGCCTAAAATCTTGATTAGGTATGTCGAAGACCAAGCCAAAGTTTTTTTTCTTAATCTGGTCTAAAACCCTAATTTCTTCTATGGGGTTTCCTTCAATGATTTTTAGTGGTAATTAGGTTTGAAACCCTGATTTGGTCTTAGCAATATTTTGGAGTTTAGAAGTGGTAATAGGATCCCAAATCCTAATTAGGTATATGGAGTTTATTTAGTATTTCAAGTTCCTATCATGCTTTAAATCCCAACAAGGTCTACAGGGATCCAAACAATGTTCCAAATGTTAGTCAAGACTAAAATACCAATAGGTTATGTGTTGGTGTTAGATGAACCCATTAGGCTAAAAATTATAATGAGGTTAGGAAGACATCATTAGTTATAGTGTCATTTAGGTTTTGAATCCTAATTAGGTGTTAGAGTTGTAAAACATGCTTGATGTAGTTATAGTAAGGATAAAAAATCTCAGCAAGGTCTACAATGAGCTAAACAAATATTATAAAGTGCATAAACCATTTAAAAATCTTGGCAATATATGTTATAAAATTTGAAACATCATAGTCACACATAATGTAAAGGGTCAGTTCATTCCCTCTTTAAATAGAAATATGATGATTTTTCTTAGGGGTTGAAGAGGGAGGATTATAGGTTGGTGAAGGGAGTGTTATGTTGTTATTTGGAATGAAAAAATTAGTAGAAAAATCCATAGATGTTGGATTTTAATATGAGTGTATCTTCCATGTTTTTGCATTGAAGAACCCTAGTTGTGGGATGTGTGTATGTGTATTATGTTCATTGTAATAGTTATTAAATATAATAAGAAAGTTATCGTTAATGATTCAAGTCTATGTAATGTGGTAATATATGTCTATGGAAGTGTGAAATCCTTACAACATGAGTGCAAAAAGTTGTCCTTTATTACACTCCTTACCTAGTGCTTGCACCATGGTTGTTCAATGTATAAATGGAATCCACCTTTGAGGCCATGTTTTTTATTTGAACTTTTATATATAACATTGCACTTAATTCAATAATACATAAATTATGTTAGTAAATTTAATGAATTATTTCTCCAACCACTTATGATAAAAAACAATAGAATTTCTATCTTTCAAATGTCAAAACATAAATAAAAATTCAAAAAATGCCTTATTTCCTTATATATTGTAGGGACCAATGAAAATTTCCCCAAGAAGGACTATGATCCACATGAAAGGTTATCTGAAAAAGGGTTTGAAGAAGGAATGAACCTATTTCCAAGTATGTTGAGCTTGCACAGAAAACCAAAAAATATGTTTCAGAGATTCAATCTGACCACATACACAGAATTTGGGTGTGAAAACACCCGTGTGCAGCTATCAATCATCCAATGAAATTCTTTGGTAGATAATGCACTCAAAAATTGAGTTGTTTTTGGGTTTAATAATGACAAACCACTCAATGATAAATATCTTGGACCAAGTGAAAGAGGAATTATTGATATTCCAACACTTTTTGAGTGTCACATAAGGTACCAACTCATGGAAGATCCTTTTATAACCTAACCAAAATTTCTTCTAGACTTGAAGAGTAGCCATAATATAATTCTTATCCCTCCACCATTAAAGAGGATCTTTAAGAATAGTTCTTTCCAAAACCTTTTAAAAGATTGTCATATAAGTTTTATTGGAAAATTTAAAGTTTCTTTTTATTGAAGATCATAGTTGACTTTGAACTTAGGCCAAGACATCCTAATTATAAATCATTTGTTAAATAAATCAAAAAAAATGTGTACATACGTATATACATGTATACATACATACATATATAATTAATGAGTGTACTAATCGAAGGCACTTCAATTAGAGATACTCATATGAAAGTAATAAACATGGAACTACCATAGAGAAGGTTGAATATATGGGTAACCTAGTAAGTGAGAAGTTAAAAATAAGGATCAAAATATAACATTTTATTTGTTATTTGTTTTAGAGATATGTTTAATGGAAATGGTAACCAAGTTGTTTTAAATGACATAAAAGCCAACCAAAAGTTTTTTCATATAATTTATTTTTAAATTATAGTCAACATGATATTTGAATTTCGTAGGCTTAAAAGTGGTGCATTTTATACAAGTGAATGAAAAAAATGAACCTATATACTTTTTAATAAGGCCCCCTATTTATAATAAAATAGTGGAAATTATTTAAACACATCATTCATAAAGAAATACATTTGTTATAAACAGTTAAACAAATTATAATATTTTTCCATAACTTTTATAAAAAATTCATTCGTGTATAATATGTGCTATTATAACTCATAATAAAATACATAATAATACATACTTATAATAATTTATTTTAATTTTTCAATTTATATCCAGATTTTAAATCTATCTCAATAATAATTTTATTTTACAAAAAGGAAGTGTGAATACAATTGCATGACCATAAAATTTAGCACTTATTTTATTCTAAATAAAACATTTAATTTTGAATATCAATAAATAAAATAATAATTATAATTTATAATCATATTTACCAATGTAATAAAAGCCTTTTAATTAAAATTGATTATTTCAGATTTGTTACTCCTAATTGTTTATTCCCTTATTAAACTTTAGACATATATAAACACTAATCTCCCAACCATTCATCCTTGAATTTGTTTTGTTTCATTAATTTCCTACTCATATATCACCTATCCGTTTCCATACATTTAATTATATTTGATAATAATAAAAAAATCTAATCATAACACATGCCTTAATGCACGACATGGGGGCCACCAATGAGCATAAAAATAGAAGCCAACAGTCTTGCATGTGAGCTCTGAAACTCGCACTTAAAATAAAAATATGATTGTTCAATTTTATTTACGTCTATCCTAATACAAATTTCAGTGGCTTGAAGCCATTGAATAATTAAAAAGAGTAATTAAAAATTATTGTATTAAAAAATGTTTAAAATTCATAATATCAAAATCTAACCATCAACAATAGTTATGTCTAGTAACTATGTTGAGACGTGTCGAAAAGAAAATTTAAACTTTTAAATCTAATCCACAGAACGATTCCCGAATAAAATCAAATATTAAGCATCTAAGTCTACCGAATTTAAATGTGGCACCGGCCTGACACCCTACTAGATTAACTTGAAATAAATTTGACAAGTTAAAAAGCTATATATTTAATCATTTAAATGGCAAGAGCTACTAAATCCAATTTTAATTCCATTATGGAAAGAGCTGGTTGAAAAAAAAAAATTCAAACGTGCTAAAAATAATGGAAGACTAAAACTTATTTTTAGTACGACATTAAAGTGTCACAAATTCCAATCAGGTTAAGACATTAAAGAATATCAAAATGAGGTAAAAAATGCATCAAATTTAAGTGTATTTTCTTGGTGAGTCTTACGTGGGGTGCATTCATGATAGTTAATTTGACTATGTTAAAAAAAAAATGTAGCATATACAATTTATCATATATATGAGCTCAACTTAAAAAAACATATGACATATGTTCAGATGGTTAATAGAAGGTAAACATTAAAAATTATTTTTTTCATGGAAGCTAATGGTAGTGAATTTTGTTTAGTATATAATGCGCACTTCTGAAAGTACTAAAATTTGAAATCCAAAATCCATCATATGTTATGATCTTTGGCATGTTGCTTCAAGTGTATTTTGGAGAAAATATGTGTGCATTATGACCTATTTATACCCCTTCATTTATAACATCATAATGTACTTGGAAATATTGGATAAAGGAAACTATTGTTTAGAAGCACATATGTTGTAGGATCTAAGCTTTATAATATTAGTAATTAAAAATTGTAGAAAGCATGCAAGTACTATAATGGTGAGGTTGTTAAGCCTATAGAAATAATGTTTAGGCATGATTACCTAATGTTGAAACATTTATTCTTGGATGCAAGATAAAGTATCCAATATTTGTTGATCCTAACTAAGAAATCATGTTTAAATTAAATATGTTTAACGCTGATGAAAAAGATGACAATGGAAATACATTGGCATCAATATCTTTGCATATTGGTGGCCTTGACAAGAAGACATTTTATCTTCAAACTGGAATGCTTTTAGTTAGACCATAATTGTAACTATGTGTTTGTTTTGTAATGGTAATGGTAATGGATTTTAGGGTAATATGGAATGAGATAGATGTGTATGTTCTCTTGTTCTTCAAATGCAAAATTATTTCCTATACTTTTGTTATGAATCTAATATTTTATAGAGTAATTAAATTAAAGTCTAATTCAATTATAAATTCTCTCTTATTTATGAAGATAATTTTATATGATTATTATGGAATCTAGTTTATAGATGAAGAATTTATAATACATAGAGAACCTAAGAGGATTTATAAAGCCTAATGGAAGCACCCTTAATCTAAATATTAAACTTGATAAGAATAAATTATATTTTTATGAATAATGTAGAATTCATGTGAAAAAAAAATCTAACTATATAAATTAATTACCAATCTAAACTTACAAAGAAGGTATTTAGATAAAATATCACACACCTACCATTCATAAGATCATGACAATTGTCATGATCGTATGAGGTTAGACAATAGTCAAGAACCTAAGTAAACTTAACCTTATTGAGTGTAAATGGAACATAAGAGTGGAACTAGTTAGGGAAATGAACCTTTTTCACACTTAACAATGGAATTAGATATGGAAATAACCATGTTCATACCAACACCCCTCTCCCCCTCTAAGTGAAACTTAGGAGGAAAATAGAATGTAAATATGCAAAAAGAAATGGGTACTGACATAAGGACTGATGATTTGCCCATGGACAAAATGATCCCCTCAAAAACAAAATAAAATTAGAAAGTCTATTAGCCTCCTATTAAATCATTATTGTGCAACCTTAAGAGATTTTTCAAGTCATAGAAATTACTCTCAATAAAGGGTTTGGTGAATATATCTATACCCTTCTCTATTTCATTATAAAATAACATTATAATGATTATATAATGCTAGTATGATCTCCATATAGTCCTCAGAGTCAATTAAAGTAGTACTAATGTTGATAGGCTTGTTTAGGCCTAACAAGCCTAAAGCCACATACATAACCTCTGTGTATAGTCATGAGAAAATGGTTTGTTTGATGGAAGGTTGTATGATAACATGAAGGCTATGATAATTTGGTTAGGAATTCAATTGAATAATTATATGAAGTTTAAAACCATTTAACAGAGAGGAAATGTCTCAAATACAGTAGTTAGGGTCTCTTGCTTTATTTTTTTAATAAAAATTAAGCGTCATTCAAGGATGGTTTCACGAGGCCTAATGAATGGGAATGGTAGATGACCATTGAGATATGGCATGGTGAGTGTCACACACCTCCTAAAGGTATTTAATGCTTAAGGTAAACTCCAAAACTAAAGTTTCAATCTTGAATTCTATTTTAGACCTCACATATATAGACCCTTATGAATTAACAATTTATGGCATTTGGATGTTCATCTGAATCTTGTACTCTATGACTAATTCGTAAGACTCTAAGATGTTCACAGGCTACTAAGAAGGATAGAAATAACAATTTGAGAGAAATTGACTTCAAAAGTTCTTGAAAAGAGTTAAAATTAACTTAAAACCTACTGGACATAATTGAACACTCTATGGAGATCGTCACCATGATGTTTTTATAATTGCACTTGTATGGATGCAATAATTGTTATAATTTTGTTAAGTTTTGAGCTCCAAATGTGGTATCGAAGATCCTAGATTGATAAAGACCATTTGGAGAGATGATTTTGGTTTTATTATGTCTTTTTAAACCTAAAAATCCATACATAACTTGAAAGTGCTCCTACAGGTCTAGTTGTTGAAGTTAATGTGAAAAAGGGCTTGAGAAAGGCAAGTTTCTTGGACCATTTCATGGTTCTCATAGCTACATACGATCTCATAATCCCAAAATTTATATGGATCATGGTCATAGGATGGGAAAAGTGAATCACACACTTTTTGGAGCTTTAACATGTGTGAGAGTCATTTTGATCCAAAATTTAGTTTCTAGGCCTCGAGGCCTAATTGAGGCCTAATTGGAGAGACAAAAGGGATGAGTAGGTGTACTTTCACTTGTTTTTAGATCATGAATCTTGGTATGGAGTTGTAATAAACTACTAGGTACTCAAAATTATCTTTATTTTTCCAAGATAATCCATTCATTCTTACACATAAGGAGTTTTGTGTGTTTTCAACGCTACAAGGAATTGGGAGAAAATGCAAGATTTGGGTGTACATTGAGATCTTGGTGAGTGTGTGATAGATCTAAATGATTTTTTTCATGTCTATTATGGCTGATAGATTCCAACCACGAAGATAGGTTTAACTAATAAATGTAAACTTAAGTTTTTAGGTATTGGGGCAATGACTAGCTTAATAGTACAAATTGGGCTTCAAGACACCTAAGAGGTGTAATCATCATTGAGATGTCAGTTTGAAGAGATTATAAACTGATGTAAGGTTTCAAAGAGTATATGAAGAGATAGTTCAATAGGATTTAGTCATCAAGTGTTCCATTTGTTCATTTATAATCCAAGAGAAGCACAATTTTAAAGAGGAAGCCAAGGTGTCAAGAAATTAGAAGAAATTTCATGCCATTCAGAAGAATGAAGCATCAAATAAAGAGTAAAAATTTTCATTTGAGATATTCTATAACTTTTCTCCAACTCCTTATTGATTGTAAATATCATTTGGTACATATCATGGCTCACTTTTATGTCCCTCTCTCTTCTAATCTCTTTTTTCTATAAATTAGATCTTGACGGGCTTTGTATGGATCTTTTACCTGGCTAAGGTGAAGCTCTACCAATTTACAAGCCTTTGACTAATGAGAAACTACTAGTTGTACCTCCTCCTTTTATTTATTTATTTATTTGTGTGTGTGTGTGTGTGTGTGTGTGTGTGTGTGTGTGTGTGTGTGTGTGTGTGTGTGTGTGTGTGTGTGTGTTTGTGTGTGTGTGTGTGTGTGTGTGTGTGTGTGTGTGTGTGTGTGTGTGTGTGTGTGTGTGTGTGTGTGTGTGTGTGTGTGTGTGTATGTGACTAGTTGATCTTGTCAACTGATTAGCTTAGTTTCCTTGCATGTTGTCCTTTTTTAGTATTGATATTCATTTTCAAATCTTCTTTTTAGGTTTTTTGAAGTGTCTAAGTGAGGCGTGAAGGTTGAGGGAGTTGTATATTCATTAGTGTCATTGTATGACATATTGATTAGTCCTCTTATTCCAAGCATCTTTCATTACCTCCACAATGAAGTGTTGATGTAGAGGGGTAGATTAAGATTAGTGATTAGTCTCATGGTTGATGTGCACATGCAACTAGTTGGTAGTGGTAAAATTATTTTGGTGCATCAACCCCATTAAAGTAGGTTTCTCTCTCTTTTCGTATCAAGTTGATATATTAAGGAATGAACCTAAGTGATACATCAAGGGGAGAAATCCATATAACCTATAGACTCATTCTACCTATAGGTCACCCACATCCTAGCATTGTCTCCATGTTACTCTAAATTTGCAAGGCTTCAACAATCTTCCAAGGGTGAAAATTTTGGCTATAATAATTTTGGCATGCCCAGTGGAACAAAGGTCCAAAGTGGTTGAAGGATTTTTTGTGTTATCCTTCTACATATCATCATTTAGAGGCATTCAAAAACTTAAATGGTGACTTAAAGCTTAATTATCTAGTATAAGTAGCCGTGATACTTGTTCAAAGTAAGTTGTGTTTTTAATTCAATATATTATTGAGGTTGTCATTGCTAAGTTTGAAGTAGATTTCAATGTCATTCAATATGATGATTCATATTAGTCATATAGTAATCCTTTCTAGACTTCACATAATCTAAATTAGCCTCACCATGATCCTTTTTATCCTTATCATGAGCAACCTTCTCAATACCATGTTATCCTTAGTCAATATAGACACATTTCAAATCAGTATATTTCAAGTTTCAAGTAAAATCTCTTGGGCTATGAAACATATATGATAGGGATCGACACACAAAATGAGTATGGTTAAAATTTCCCTAGTTAACTCATTCATAATATGAGAGACTCATTCTAGCCAATGAAGAGAGAATGGGAACCTATTGAGAGAGAAAATTGGTAAAGCTACCCAAGTGATATTATGGATATAAGTAACCTAATTCAAGGCATAGAGGATAAACTAAAATTTCCTAAAGGATAATAGGTTCAATGTTATTAGCCCCATCTATCTTCATATATACCACCATGTCCCTCTTATGTGTCACCCATTCTTCATAAAAATATTATTTCAAGTGAGTTCCAAAATGTCCCAAGTCTTTCACATTCCCCTCAAGCCTTCCCATCATGGAAGTCAATCTAGGAAAACATCAAAAAGAAGAAAGAGGTGGTTTTTGAGTAGCCTAATATTGATAACCAAGACAAATAAGAATTAGAAATCTTGATTGATAATTGGAGGGAAGATAATGAATCTATCTTGGCAAAATATTATACTCCTCTTCCTCAATAATGTCACAAGATGCCTTTCAGGATTTCAAGTTAGAATCAAGCTGTGAAATCATGGGGTATACAAAGTGAGACAAGCAAAAAAGGTGGAATTGAATTCAAGGAAGAATATGAACCAATGAAATCCCCTCATATCCCTCCTAAATATCCATATTTTATCCCATATCAGCCTTCTTGTATTCCTTATCCTCATAAAGTCATTGACGATCCTCAAGAAGATCTATTCCAAGAGACTATAAACAAGCAAATTGAAGAGTTGGAATTGAAATCATAGATCTTGAATCAAGTCTAGAGTTAGATAGTGAACCTTAATAACACATTAAAAAAGAGAATTGAGTGGTTATTAAAAAAAAATAGGCACACATAACACAACTAAATTTGATCTCTCTTTAAGAATTCTTACAATAATCTTCCATTCACAAGACCCTGAGTTGCAAGAATGCTCCCTCAATTCCAAAGCCTATTAATGAAAAACCTACCATGCCTCATATTACCTCTCAAAATCATGAACATATTCATTTCCCTCCCACCATAGCCATTTTTGAATGTGAGAATATTCTATGGAGGATAGATGAGAGAATTGTAGCTGCAAGTGAGTTTCAAGAATAATGTGATGAAGGTGATTCAATTGTGTATGAGGAAGAGATCTTTGTTGGTGCCCCTTTTGGTGAATAAGGGGTAAAATAAATTTTTACAAATTATAAAGAGGATGGGAAATATCCAATATTTCCACTCTAAGAGACTATTTTATTTGAATATGATCTTGATAACATTGAACTAAAGGGAGATGCAATGGAATCAAAACTTGTTGAGGATATGCTTTAGGTTATACCCCTTCAAGAGGAATGTAAAGAGAAGGATGAAGACTTATGGTAGTAGTACCTAAAGAGTTGTAATAATTTTAGGATCTTAAAGGGCTTATACCTCCTATTTTATATATTGAGGATGTTGTTGAGGCTACTCTCTTACTTGAGAAACAATGTGGGGATCCCCAAGAGACCATTGAAGATCAAATACATCATTTCATGGAGCCTCTAGAAGATAAGGGTGATGTTTCTCCTATAATAAAAGAGATTTTAATGTTTGACGTAGGTTCAAACAAAAATATTAATCCTCATAAGGATCTTGAAGCACAAGATGAGGTTGTCTTCATAGGTGATTGGTTTGTTGTTGTTAATTCACTTGAAAGTATGATAGAAAGATTATAAATCAACATGAGGATGAAGTGAGCAAGGACATGGTCCAAGAGGCAAATTTCCTCATGCTATTTTTCCCCTCATTGAGTAAAATATTTCACAAACTTCCCCTTTGATCTGGGATTAAGAAGATTGGTTTAGGTCATTTGTATATACTATTTGATTTAATTGTGTTTTATTTTCCTTGAGTGTTTAGTTAGCATGTGTGTGTTTTCATGTCTATTTGATTTATTTATTGTTCCTATTTTAAGTGTGTTTGGAGGTCAAGTCAGCTTGTTTTACCTTGGTCAAGGTCTAATTAGGTCTGAGTTTGAGTGTAAATTACTCCATTTCCCAATGGAAGGACAAGGCTACTAGTCTAGTAAGCATTGCAACCATACTACCGTCATGAATTGCCAATTGGTTAACCATTTTTGACCCTTAGGTCAAAATTTCAACCCTTATAATAAAAAAATGCCTTTTAATGTCTTATCACCTTGTTAATTATCCCAATATATGATTTATGAGGTCTTAAATGGTCATTCTAAGGTATTGTTATCATATTTTAAGGTTAATTTGCAAAGTTTAAGGTAATGGTTTGTCTTTGTATTATACTAGGTGAGACATGTCATATTGTAAAAAAAGTGGGTAAAAGAGGTGTCATAAATTATTATGTGTCTCTCAAATTCATTTTAACACTTCATCAACTTGTATAAGCACTTCCTTCTTGGTTTAGAAAAGTTAAGGTTTATTTGCAAAGTTTAAGGTAAGTGAATATGAGGAAAAAGTGGTTTTTAACTAACTCCAACATGTGTCAAATCCAACCAAGGTGAAATTTATATAAAATCACACGTTAAAAGGTTGTTGAGGGAGCTATCTAACTGCATATATGTTAGAAATGTTAGAATACATCAGTTTTATAGGTTTAACCTCCAAAAAAGGTAGTTATAAGAACTTGTACAAATCAAGAAGACTCCATTTTCAAGTGAAAATGTTTCATAGGTATCTCTTCAAATTATGCAGGTTAAATCCATGCTTGGTTTTTAGGTTCACAGATTAGAAAATAAAAATACACATTTTCTCTCCTATCGATCTTCTTACAAGCTTACAAAGGGAGTTTTCATATGCTCATTCCATATAGTAAGAAGGGAATGGGATTATAATATTTTTACCAAATTTGAGGACCCTTATGGAATCTCAATCAGTGGAATTTTTGGATTGATTTAGATCTTTATCTTTATTAACGATTGCTAAGGATCTAGGGTGCCTAAAAGAGGTGAAAAACCCTAATGGCTAAGTTTTGGGAAACTTTTATTGCATGAATGGAGTCATTGAAGCATGAGGATCATTTTTGAATGTTTTTATAGGTATGAAAAACTATTCTACAATTGTTTTGATTAGATTGACATGTGTGGATATCATGTACTTCAAGAAGAGCCTCTATGTGAGACATGCTACAAATTTACACTTGATGTTTTGGAGGAATTGATAGTGATCAATGTATATAAGGTTTGGTTAAATATTTTAAAAATTATACCATGCCATTCAAGTCTCTCTAAATTTATTGGTTATTTTGTACCAATCCTCCATGTGGCATCCATGTTCTCATGCTTGAAGATTTTGTTTTGAGACCGCCTAGAAAGTGGTTTGTGAAGGTCTAATGTTACATCATGAAGTGGTTTATGAGGTTATTGACATAATAATAAAGGTAATTAATAATGAATAAATTATCTAATACTAAAAAATAGATGAAAATTTCACAATTCAAGGCCTAAATATAAAAAATTTAAACCTATAGGTCTATATTTTATGAGAAATTATTATGAATTATGAAATTAATCTTGAGTTTGAAGACCTAAATATGAATTAAATATGGTTTTTATATACCTAAATAGTTTTTAAAAAAATATAAATGGTGTGACCTCAAAGACAAATTCTCAAATCACCTAATCAGACCTACAGGCAGGACATGAGAGAGAACATTTATAGTCAAGAAGTTAGAAAGTGATAATAAGCCTACAAAGAATTATATTTGAATATGAAAGAGTCTTAATGAATTTAAACCACATTTAAAATTTCAATATAATAGTTGATAAGGCCAAGTTTCAAAGTTCCATATTAAAAAAAATCCCATCCAATCAACACCTACAACCATGTCTTGAACAAACATGAGAGAGAAAGTGTATGCAAGAGATGATGTAGGGTATTTAAAGGTTGAAAATTTTCAAAAGAGGATAAATAATATGTATATAAAATATAAAAATTTATTTAGTTACTCATTGACTTCCATAGAATCCTAAACTCCAAAATATAACCAAGAAGCCAAGTGATTACCTACAAGTTTACTTAGGTATATCAGTTTGGTTTCAAACTTGAAGGGAAGACATAGTGCACATAATGAGACTAAATTTTATGTGAATTAATGAAAAAAAATTTAAATTTCATTCGAGACCAAAATGTACCTAAAGAGAGCCCAAAGGGAGGAGGATCAAACAAGACTCAACTGAACCCTGCATACATTCATGTAAGTACCACTTTAGCCTTGCCTGGCTAGAGTGAGAGGTGCCTATTTGTTTTAAGAGAAATATGTTTGAGGGAAATAAAATCACATGATAATGATTATGTAATTTTATTATGATACCCATATAGTCACCAGATTCAATGAAAGTAGAACCAATGTTGATAGGCCTATTTAGGCATGTCAAGCCTAAAGCTACCTACATAGTTTATATGTACAGTCATGAGAAAATGGTTTATTTGATGGAAGGATGTATGAGAACATGTAGGATGAAATAATATAACTATTAATTTAAAACAATTATTAATGAAGTTTAAAACCCTTCAATAGAGATGAAATGTCTCAAATACAGTAGCTAGGGTCTCTTGCCTTGTTTTGATTACAAACTTGAAGCATCAATAAAGGATGATTTTAGGAGGGTTAATGAATTGAAATGGTAAGATTAATAGTGGTATATGCCATCATAATTTTTAAAAACCTTACCAAGGTTTTTTAATCTTAATATTAATTCTAAAACTCATTTTTCAGGCTTGAATTCTCTTTTAGACCTCATACATATAGTCTACCAACCTGAGATGTAATTTGAGATGATAATATATTTCATGGAGGGGTGCATGGTGGATAAAATTTTAAATAATAAGAGGGAACCCTTATGAAATATAAATTGGAATTTGTATGTTCATCTAGAGCTTATGCTCTATGAACAATCCTTAAGACTCTAAGATGCTGACAAGCTGCCAAGAAGGCTACAATTGACTAGTTGAGACAAATTGACTTCCCAAGTGCCTTAAATGGGTTAAAATAAATTTTAAACCTCTTGTACATAATTTATCACTCTAGGTATATCCTCACCATGAATTTTATTTGTACTTGCACCTGTATAGACACAATAAATATTATACTTTTTTGAAGTTTTAGGCTAAAAATAATGTATAGAATTTATTAAATTGATGAAAACCATTAGGATATATGTTTTGGGTTATAAAAAATACATATAGGTCTCCTTGAAAGTGATCCTAAAGGTCTTGTTATTGAAGGCAATGTGAAAAAGTGCTTGAGAAAGGTTACTTTCTTGGACCATCTCATGGTTCTCATATCTAAACATGATGTGAGAACACCAAAATTTACATGGATAATGGTCATATTATATTAAAATTAAATCACACATGTTTTTGATGTTTCACACATGTGGGAGTTACTTTGAGCCAAAACTTAGTTTCTAGGCCCAGAGGCATAATTGAGGCCTAATTTGAGAGAGAAAAGGGATGAATAATTGTACTTTAACATTATTTTGGATCATTAAAATTAGTATGAAGATGTAACTAGATACCGGGTACTCAAAACTATATTTATTTTTCCAAAAACATCCATAGTTTATTTGACACAAGGAATTTTATGTGTTTTTAGGGCTATAAGGAATTAGGAGAAAATGTAAGCTTTGGGTGAAAAATGAAATATTGGTGAGTGTGTGATGGATATAAATAAGTTTTTTTAGGTCTATTATGATTGATATATGCCACTAATAAATATAGGTTGAACTCATAAATGAAAAATTAGGTTTTGAGCTATTTGGGCAAAGATTGGAATAATAGGACAATTGGTCTTTAAGACACCTAAGAGGTGTAATCATCATTAAGATTTTAGATTAGATAGATTTTAAATTGATTAAAGGTGTCAAAGAGTATATAAATACATATTTCAAGAGGATTTAGTGATCAAATGTGCCATTTTTTCATTTCTAAGCCAAGAGAAGGGCAATTTTGAAGAGGAAACCATGGTGTCAAGTAACTAGAAGAAATTACAAGCCATTTAGAAGAATGAAGCATCAACAAGAGAGAAAAAATTATCATTTGAGATATTCTATAAATTTTCTCCAAATCCTTTACTATAAATATTGTTTAACACTTGTCATGGCTCACTTATATGCCCTTTCTCTACTCTAGTCTCTTTTCTCTATAAATTGATCTTTGATAGGATTTGTATGTATCCTCCACATGGGTTTGAAAATCCCTTACCATTTTCAATCCTTGATCAATTAAAAAATAATGGTTTTACATCCTCTTTAGATTGGTTTTGTTATGTATATGTGTGACTAGTTTATCTTGTCAGGTAATTAGCTTAGCTTCTTTGGCATGTTTTCATTTTCTAGCATTCATATTCAATTCAAAATCTTCTTTGTAGGTATTATGAAGTGTCTACATGAGGTGTGAACGTTGAGTTAGTTGTCCATTCAATAGTGTCATTCTATGACCTCTTTATTAGTCTTAATACTCCAAGAATATTTCACTACCTCCACAATGAAGTGATGATGTAAAGAGGTAGATTATGAATAGTGTTTATTCAAGTTAGTCTCGTGGTTGATTTACACATGTATCTGGTTGGTAGTGGTCAATTATTTTGGTGAATCACCCCATTTAGAGTAAGTTTCTCTCTCTTTTCCTATAAAGTTTATAGATTACTGAATGAGCTTAAGTGATACATCAAGGTGAGATAGCCCTATAACCTAGAGATTCAAGCCACCTAAAGGTCACCCAAAACCTAGGATGATCTCCATGTTAGCCAAAATTTAGAAGGCTTGAATAATCTTCCAAGGTTGAAAATTTGGGATAGAACAATAAGTAAGGCATAATCCTAAATATCCCAAATTTATATTGAATCAGATGATAGCAAAAATTTCTTACCATTCTCAATTTGAGTGATTTGGTAGACTAAAATACGGTTGGCACATAAATCAGGAATGTAGATAAAATTATCAAATTCACCTTCATAAATCTCAACCAATCCCTTTCGAACAACATCCAAAAGTGTATCATATCTTGTGAGAATATGAGGCACCAAACAAGGTTCCAAAAAAGATAAAAAAAATCATGATTAGAACCCATATTATGTGTATCCCTAGAGTCAAGTATCCATTATTGTGAATATTTTCCCAATATGACAAATGGTAACCCTTTCCCTGTATTTGATATTGTTGAGGTAGAAGGAGATGATTCATTTGTGTAGGATGATGGAAAATTGATGTGATTTTTATTAATATGTTTGAGCTCATCAATTTGTTTAAAATGACACTAATACTCATCATGACTAGCTTTCTTGCAGTATGAACAATGTTTTTACTCCTAGAAACCCCTTTTATTGAAAGAGGATTTAAACTTTGCTGGTGTAGGATATAATGATTATGAACTAACTTTTTGTTGCTTGTGTATTATTTGGTTCTACTACTTAAACCCTTTTGTATGTTTAGTATGACCCACCACCAATGTTTTTGACTTAGATGGATTGATAATTCCTATAGTGATCAACCTAGGTTGTTCAAACATTAAATTTTATGAAAATGACTCAAATGAGTGCATAATAAAGGTATTTATCATAGTTAGTAAATCAGTCTAAAATATGGAGGCAAATTCTACATATTTAAAATGTAGTTTTACTAGTACATTGAATATTGACTATACATCCTTCTCATGAATACCACATTCACTTAGTTGTGCGCTATGTTCATTCACTTTAGTTACATAATCTTAGATGTTGTTGAAATTATATGGATATATATTAGTGAGTTCACTATCAATCTGATACCCCCTAATCTCATTAGTTTTACCATACATTTTTATTAAGTATTTGTTGAGTTTCCTTAGGGTTTTTACGTTGATCAATGTGAAAAATAAGGGAAAGAGAAATAAATGTGTATAAATGTCCAAGTGTTTTAGTATTCCCAATAGGTCGAGTTGTATTTCACTTAGCATCTATGAGTTATGAAATTATTTACTCAATGTAGCAAGTGTATGTTTTACCCATTTATACACTATATGCATATGATTTCCATTTTATGTAGTTATATGAAATTATTAGAGGAAATATGGGATTAGTCATTACACATATTCAAGTTCACAAAAGAGAGAACACAATGTATTGGTCATATCCTCACAACACAACCCCCCAAATGAACTTAATGAAGAAACCCTCCCAAGAAAATATTATTTTGGCATTTTATATTTAGTGTCGTTTACAATGTCTACTTGAAAAATTAGTAAAGTTGGTGGGATTAAAAAGTGTTATAATTTATAAAATAAGGTGATGAAGTGGAATATATAATTATTTATTGCAATGATATAATTTGAGAGAAACACTGTAAAGTATACAAAAAAATATGAACTTTTAAAAAATAGAGAGCAAATTGTGAATGAGCTTAAATAGAGTCCTGGATGGTCCAAAAGTAATAATATCACTGTAATCCCTATAAAAATTTGTAAATATATAGGAAACCATGCACCAAGATGAGGAATTGTCTACACCACCATGTAGAGTGCAAAAAACAAACAAATTTTAAAAAAATATGTTTTTGAATCAGAGGATGGGTATCCAAGATATTTATTAGTGAAGATGAACTGTTAATTAATTGCTCATAATGGAGAGGGGGTCTAGTTGGTTAAAGTGGTGATTCCAAGTTAAACAAAATAATTGATAATTTTTTATTTCATATAAAGTCACCCACTACCAAATAGTTTAGTCCTTCCACCAAGTATAGAAAAACCATCGCTAGGGTTAGAGAAACTGTTGCCAAATGTAGTTATCACCAAGTTGAAGGAGAATATTAGTCCAAGATAAAAATTTGTCTTTTTTATAAGCCAACTAAATTTGAACAGATGGAGTTGTTCAGATATATATATATATATATATATATATATATATATATATATATATATATATATATATATATATATATATATATATATATATATATATATATATATATGTATATATAATTTTATGAGAAAAATATATTTAAAAAATCAATGTATTTGTGACCAAATTATACTATCAAATATTGTTTGTTTTTTGGATGGTTTTTACAAATCTCATGACAAAAATGTTATTTTATGAGAAATAGCTGGGAAATTAAGTCAAATAGACTAAAAATTTAGAATTTTTTACATAAAATATGCAATTTCAAAAAAAAAAGCATCACCCCAAATGGAGTCTAGGCAAGAAAAATGAACCTTTGGAATTCAAGCTATGGATTAATAGTCTAGGGCATGGATAAGCATCCCAAAGTGGCAACATGAAATGAATATAAGATCCAAATTGGTAGTTTGTGTCATGGATTAATAGTCCCTAAAAAACACTTGTAGTGTATTGATCTTATACAAAGTGAGTGATTTTTTTGATATTTCTTTGTTTCCAAAAACATAAATACAATGGGATCAATACAAAAACCAGATTCATTTAATCTTATACAATATTTAGAGATCATTATAATTTGATCTAAAACAAATATTTTTGGACAAACTATAAAACAAAATTTAGATATATTGTAGGCCAAATGGAAGAGATACTAGTTTTTTTAAATGCTATTGCCAAAAACAAGATTTTTATAGGGAAAGAATCAAAACTGTAAGGAAAACCTATATTGAGCTTGATTATGATGATGTAGGTGCCATAGATTCATTTTAAACATTATGCACCAAGAATAGGTGATGCAAACATGAATATCATGAGATATTACACATAAAAATGTCAATGCACACATACTTGTAGAAATGCTCTTTTCATAGTGATGATGGCCTTTTACAAAAAAAGATTTTAAATCTAGCTAATGACCGATCAAGAAATTTTGACCATCCCTGACACCCTAGATGCAAAGATGAGATCCTTCAATTACCAGAATGTTCTTATAAAATTAACTTTAGGAATAACCACCCTCAAAATTTGATACTTCTTTTATACAATTTGTATCCTTAGGATCATCCTCGAAAGGATGCAAAATAAGAACATACTCAGTATTAAAAAAATGCCTAGTTTAGATCTAATAAGAGGCTATCCAATGGCCCTCAACCTACTTTGGTACCACATGATATTTGGCTAAGATAACCTAACAAGATTCTAAGACCCAATAGAAGCACCCTTAATATAAATATTGAACCTCATAAAAAGAAATTGTATTCTTATCATGGATGCAGAATTCATGTGAAACACAAATACAAATGTATGAATTGATTACTAAATTGAGATTACCGAGGGGTTTGATGGAAAATACCACCAACCTACCATTGATAGGATTGTGACAAGTGTCAAAATCATATGATGTGAGACAATAGTCAAACAACCTAAGTAAACTTGATTGAGTGTGAATGAAACCCAAGAATGGATCCAATTATAGAAACAACCTTGTTCAAACCTAATAATGGAACTAGATAGATATATAATTTTATTCATACCAACACTTTGGTTTGTGAATTTTAAGGTGTTTACTACCATTCTTATATTAGTATGCCTATATACACATGTTTTAAATGATTATATTTTCAATGATGTTTGTGCTTCTCTAATTCTCATTGTATATTATGTGTAACATATATTTTATCCTTATATATTGTCTTAATAATGCAAATTGTTCTTTAGATGTATTTGAGCTACTTTAAATTAATGTTACTTATCTTTTAGGATATACATATTGTTTCCAAAAATGTTTGTCATTATTATGATATTGCTATTAGGATTCAACTATGTAGTTTTTCGAGTCAAATTCATTGAGCCATGTTTCATGAGTAGTGGTTCACATGAACCCATCTCTCATGAGAATGAATGGTTCACTTAGCACTTATTACATTTAGGTGATGTTCATAGAGGTGAAGCATTGGGATTTTCTAGGCAGTCACCCATTCTAGTACTACTCTAATTCAAGCGCGCTTAACCATGGAGTTTCCTCCCAGGTTCAACCCACTTAGCTTTCTACCCCATTTCCAAAACCTTCAGCAAGTGTTGTGCCTTATTGGAGATTCATAATGACTATTTAAAGATTGATTAGTTTACCCTGACTGGAGATTCTCTTCCTCCATGATGTAGTTGTTAGTAAAAATATCCATTTATAGAGTCATAGTATACATAGAGCAATGCATTTGATAGAGACATATACTTAAGGTGCACAAAAATAATTCAATATTCATGGCAAGTGGTTGTGAATATTTAATTTGAAAATGACTAATGCATTTTAAATGTTAAATTACATACGATGATATAATGGGGACCAAACTCATTCGTAGATCTTTGTGCAAAAAGATGGAAGCTTTAATGCAATAGAATATAAAAATCATCATTTAAATGTCAAGTATTTTATTTTATTTTCTTTTGAAAAATAAAGCAATTTCCCTATAAAATAATTGTGTCATTTTACTTCAGCCAATAAAACGTAAAACAAATAATATTTTTCAATTTTAATATTTTTAAAATATAATATAAATAATAAATTTACTGTAAATATTTTTAAAATATTTTGCACAAACATTTTAATACGAAAATTAACTAATAAAGTTGATCATAAGAGATCCATGAACAACATGTAGTAATAAATATTGATACACAATCCATCCTCAGGATTATTTCCTTCCTAAACCATCAAAAACGTAAAGGCATCTCAAAATTAGACAACAGAAAATCCTACAACTTTAATAGACTTCAGATGAACGAGAAATGTATGAAAAATAAGCTCCTTTCATGGGGATCTACTATAACTCCTAACACCTACCATTAAAAAAAATACAATGATAAATGGGACCCATTTAACACAAATAAATGACATTTTTGATTCGACATCTTCCACGCAATATACCAATCAAGTAGTATGATATATTTGGTTTATGAGTAGAAGCACAATGTTCAGATAAATTTTAACGTGCCCAGCTTTGACTTAGAATATTTTATATGTTAATTCATCACTAAATATTTCACTCTTCACTATTGGCGTGCGCTTCATTAGAAATCCTCATGATTTGAGAAGGCATCCGGTCCCAAATTTGAGAATTGGTCTAAAGTGCAGTTACAAGTACTGTACTCCAAGTAGATGTGTGCGCATCTGTGAGGAGGAAAGTTGGAATTGAATCACATAAAACTACATTGTGGTGTTGGATTGATGTTTATAAGTTTATAGTTTGTGTTCTTATTTATGTTTTTTAATATTCAAAAGTTGTATTATTAATAAGTAATCTGATGATGTTGTATAAATTTATTTTAAAAAATAATTATTTTTATTATTGTGTGAATTTATACTGTCATTGTGGATTTTTTTAGAAGAATTATTTTAATTGAGACTCCTAACAATAGTTGCATCATTTTTTATTTTCTCATTTTTATTTTGACACATTTATGTCTTAATATCTCTTTTGCTTATAAACTTGTTACGATTTATTTGCATGTTCTTCCTCCTCCTTAACTCTCCATCCAATACCATTTTGGGAAAATGAGTCTTCATGCTTTTCTTCTTCTCTAAGTAACTTATAATCTGAATCATGATGGATGCTTTCAACAAGAAAGTACTTCCTTCACCGCATAAGATAGCATATAGAACTGATTTTTTAATTTTGAGGTTGTTATTTATTAGGTGATTTTAGATACTTTCTATTTTCCTCCTTTTCAAATATTACATATTGGTTCTCTAAACTTCATATATGTAGAGAATCATTTGGATGACAATCAATATGAAGAAGGACTTTTTGGTTTTTCAATACCATAATTATAGATTATTTCATCTAATTTTTAAAGATAAATTCTTACATTTCTCTTATATTTTTTTGTCTTGCAAGTCTTCAAATAGAACTTTTTATTGCAATCTAGACCAAGGTACTTGTATTCTTCCACCACTTCCAATGGGTTTCCTTAAAAAAATAAGTTAATTTTATTATTTTTTCTCCATAAATGACAATATCATGACTTTAGATTTATTGGTATATACTTGCATCCTCACACACACACACACACACACACACACACACACACACACACACACACACACACACACACACACACACGCACGCACGCACGCACGCACGCACGCACGCATGCATGCATGCACACACGCACACACACTCACTCACTCACCATCTTATGCATGGATGTTCTATATTCATTTCGAACACCAAGCTCCTTCATCCTACTTTAGAGTTTAATTTTAAGTGTCATATCAAATGCATTTTTTAAGTCAACAAAGCAATAAAAATAGAGAGAGTTTAGGAAGGGAGGGATGGAGGGGGGTACAGATGATCTACATAGAGTAGGTCATCAGACCCCATATAATGGCCAACACAACCCCCATATATAGGTATGGCAAATTAAGCCCATTATTATAGATAGTCTAATTATAGTTGCAGTTTATGTTGGTCTCCCATATCTCTATATAGGGCATGACATTGATCCACTTCATAGAGCCTAAATGGGAGGCAATATAGGGCCACATCACCTATACCTATACCTATACCCCTCTCCCCTCTCCCTATTGAGAGGGCATCCCCCACCCCATCTTCGGGATGGGGTTATCACCCATGGATCAAATCATGCATGGGAGAAACTAGGTAATATGAGAGACCAATGGGGTGAAATTTGCCCTAACCTTATCAATGGAGGCATAACATAGACGATTCACAACTTCTTCTTCTTGGTTATCATATATTTTTTCAATTAATTGTCTAAGAGACTAAGAGTGGCATAGTGGCCAATAATGGAGTTCTTCATTCTAAAACAATCTTGTCCTTTCACTCTTTTATCTTTTTTCTCTACCTTTGTACTAAATTTTCACTCTACCATGCTCCTATATAGTTTTCCAAAAAGAGGGTTGATCATGATTGTATGATAATTTGATGGATTAGTGATATCTCCACTTGTTAGTGATATCTCCATTTTTATAAAAAGGAATGACAGTGTATTGGTCATTCAATCTACCAAAAGAACTTCTCCAATGATACATATGATTTTGATATGTGGTATAAGAACTTATCCTCATTTTAGTTAATCTACTTGTAATCCATCTGTATTGTGTTTTACCCCATGACAACTTCTTTATACCTTTATTATTGTTCTATATAGAGAAGAGCTTTGTGGTTGTATTGATTATGAAGGTAAATATATTTATTTCCTAATATTATTCATAGATCAATTTTGTATTTTCTAACCATTGAGGATTTATAATATTATTTACTATATACTTTCTCATATTTTATAATTTCCTCCCAAAATTTAATTAGTTATTTCTTCCTTGTGGTACATATAACTTTTTATTTTTTAATAGTATCAGTTTTTTATAAGCTTTCTTGTTTTCTTCATACATCCAAAGTTCTCTCAAAATTTTCTTTGCTGCCTTTCACCCTTAATCATACCACGGATTTATTCCATAGTTACATGTACCTCCCATCTTAGGACCAAATATTTTTCATAAGCTTAGTGCTTTATGAATCATGCGTATCAACATATTTTTGTTTATTGGAAAGAGACGTACATGATATACTATTCTTCTCACAGTTTCTTCTATTGCAATGGAGTGCAAATTGGAGCAAACATCTTCCCACATAGTTTCTTCATTTGAAATGCAGTGAAAATTAGAACATCATCATCATGTTTTCACAAATGTGATGCCATTCCCCTTTCTTAAAACTTATGCACCATATCACTGCTTAACAACATTCTAGTGGCCATATCTTATCGATTATATGGCATTTACATGGTCCCTTTGACCGCTATTATTATAAATGCCTTGATCATTTTGTAATTGGAATTTTTTCAACGAATCCTGTGTCGCTCATTGTTAAAATAATAGAAAAATCAGATTTGTCCTTTTTTTGTTGGGAGTGATTCCTAACTTTTTCTGTATTTCTTTTTTCGTTTGGGAAAGTTTCCCATCTTAGCTTTTAGGGAAAGTTTCCCTTCTTTGTTTAGTTTCTTTTTCTGTAGTTGTTGTTTTGTGTATATATTTCTATTTCCTTTCAATAAAGATGCATGAAGACAATTTTGCAGCAAATATATCAAATTGCTTCTCTGTCTCTCTTGTTTTAAGTTATAATTTTTTCTAGTTTATTTTATGTGTACAACATTTGTTTTTTAGTTTAATATTTTTCTATCATATGGTATCAGAGCAAGGCTCAAAATGACAACAAATGTTAATAGTACACAGCTACAAATCCTAAATTTAATGGAAAAAATTATAATTTTTGGTGTTTTCAGATGAAAATTTTGTTCAGGTCATAGGAGCTATGGGATCTTGTGCAGAATGGGTATTCAAAACCAGTAGATGTAGCAGCATTAGCAGCCCTCACACAAAATGAAAGGGATTTACTGTGAGATAGTCAAAAAAAAGATCAGAAAGCATTATTGTTCATAGTGCAGGGTCTTGATGAAACTCTTCTTCCAAGAGTTATAGCGACTTCGAAGGCCAAAGAAGCATGGGATCTCCTTGCACAACCATTTCAAGGTACAAAAAAAGTAAGAACAGTTCACCTTCAAATTCTTAGAAAAGATTTTAAAATTTTACAAATGTCAGATTCAGAAAGTTTAGGAGATTTCTTTACTCGTACAATGGGTATAGTTAATCATATGAAATCAAATGGCGAGGTTGTGACTAATCAAAAAATTGTTGAAATATTTTTAAGAAGTTTGCCTGAAAAATATGATCCTGCAGTTATAGCTATTGAAGAATCAAAAGATCTAACATCTTTATCTGTAGATGAGCTTATGGGTTCATTGTACAAACATGAACATAGAATAAATAAATCAACAAAGGAGCCACTTGAGAAAGCTTTAAAGAGCAAGATATCTTTTAAAGAAAAAGAAACAACACTAGAATCATCTTCAACACAAAGAGGAAGAGGTAGAAATTCAAGAGGAAGAGGAGGACGTTTTCGACAAAGAGGTAGAGATCAAAGAGGCAATAGAAGTGATGAAAAAATTGTGGTTTCACTCAAGCAAGAGGTAGAGGTAGAGAAAATTTTCAGCAAAGAGGAAGAGGTTTTCAAAGGTATGATAAATCATCTTTACAATGTTATTACTATCAAAAGTATGGACATTTTGCATTTGAATGTAGGAAAAAGTTTGTAGATGAAAGTAAACAAGAAGCCCAATATGCAAATGAAGGTGAAGGGTAGGAAGGATATGTCTTGCTAACATGCAGCACAAAGGAGGAAGTAAATGATGACAAATGGTATGTTGACAGTGGGTGCAGTAATCATATGACATGACACAAAGAGTTATTTCAAAATTTGGATGAGTCTATCATATCTGAAGTCAAGATGGGAAATAATACAATTGCACCAGTCATGGGGAAAGGGAGGATATTAATCACAACAAGACAAGGTGAGAAAAAATATATTGGTGATGTGTTTTATGTACTAGGCTTAAAGAATAACTTGTTAAGTGTAGGTCAACTTATGCAAAAAGGCCACACTGTCAAATTTGAAAATGGTTCATGCATTATTGTTGATGGTAAAAACAAGCTGATAACCAAAATACCCATGACTGGTAATAAGATGTTTTCTCTTAGTATCAGAAATAATATGCATTTAAGTTTCAGTGCTCTTGTAAAAGACACACAGTGGTTATGGCATCTTAGGTTTGGTCATTTGAATTTTGGTGGACTAAATCTTTTGTATAAAAAGAACATGGTAACAGGTTTACCATTTATCCAAAGACCAGATGAATGTGAAGGTTGTATTGTTGGAAAACACCATAGAGAACCCTTTCCAGTAAGGGATTCTTGGAGAGCTTCAAAGCCATTAGAGTTAGTTCACTCAGATCTGTGTGGACCAATTGAGGTTACTTCATTATCTGGTATGAGATATTTTTTGACATTTATTGATGACTATAGTAGGAAACTTTGGGTGTATCCTTTGAAAAATAAGTCTAATACTTTCAAGAAATTTAGAGAATTTAAAGAATTAGTTGAGAAGCAAAGTGGTTATTTTCTCAAAATTTTGAGGATTGATAGGGGTGGAGAGTATATTTCACATAATTTTCATAATTATTGTATTGAAAAGGGCATAAAAAGGTAGCTAACAACAAGGTATACACCTCAGCAAAATGGTGTAGCTGAGAGAAAAAATAGAACAATTTTAAATATGGTAAGGAGTATACTTAATGTTAAAAATTTACCTAAGGTTTTTTGGGTATAAGCAGTTTGTTGTGTAGGATATATTTTGAATAGATGTCCCACGAACTTAGTTTGGGGCATGACACCAGAAGAAGCTTGGGGAGGATACAAACCCCAAGTAGGTCATTTAAGAATTTTTGGTTGTATTGCTTATTCTCATGTTCCAGATGCACTTAGAAAGAAATTGGATGATAAGGTAGAAAAATGTATCTTTGTTGGATACAGTGAAGAATCTAAGGCATACAGGTTGTACAATCTAGAGACAAAAAATTTGGGGATAAGTAGAGATGCAAAGTTTCTTGAAGATCAGGAGTGGTGTTGGAAATTGGAAGAGAAATATCAAACAATTAACATTGAAGATAGATCTACAAATCAACAACAAATTTCAGTTGTTAACACAGGAGTCAACAGTAGTAGCATTCAACAGTTAGCATGAAGAAGAGGTTCTTCTTCATCTCCACCAAGTCATAGACATGTTTCATCAAGTAGTTCTCCATTATCCACCTCAGAATCTCCAAAAAGGTGGTAGAAAACAAGGAGTTTGTCTGACATATATAAAGAAACAATAGAGGTAAATGAAGATCTTTGTCATTTTGCATTTTTTGCTAATAGTGATCTTGTTACATTTGAAGAAGCTATAAATGATGATAAATGGATTAAAGCTATGAATGAAGAAATTGCAGCTATAGAAAAGAATCAAACTTGGGAAATTACAGATCTCCCTGAGCATAGGAAGCCAATTGGAGTAAAGTGGGTGTATAAAACAAAGTACAATGAGCAAGGTAAAGTGAATAAATACAAGGCCAGATTGGTAGTAAAGGGCTACAAACAAAAATCAGGTATTGATTATAATGAAGTTTTTACCCCTGTTGCTAGAATGGATACTATTCACATGATTTTAGCTCTTTCAGCACAAAAGGGTTGGAAAGTCTTTCATATGGATGTAAAATCAGCATTCTTAAATGGTGTATTGGAGGAAGAAATTTATATTGAGCAACCACCTGGTTTTGAGATTAAAGGTCAGAGAGGTAAGATGCTCAAACTAAAGAAAGATTTGTATGGTTTAAAGCAAGCACCTAGAGTTTGGTATGAAAGGATTGAATCGTATTTTTTTTAAAATGTTTTTGAAAAATGCCCTTATGAGCCCACCTTATTCATAAAACAAAATCAGCAAGGAGATGTTTTGATAGTTTGTATTTATGTTGATGATTTGCTTTATACTGGGAATAATGAAAACATGCTTAGAGAATTTTCAATGGCAATGAAGATGCATTTGAAATGACTGATCTTGGTTTGTTGCACTATTATCTTGGTCTTGAAGTAACACAAAATAGTGATGGAATTTTCATTTCACAAGAAAAATATGCAAATGATATTTTGAAAAGGTTCAAGATGGAAAATAGCAAACCAACAATTACACCTATTGCCATGGGTTTGAAGTTGAGCAAAAATGATGAAAGCAAAAAGGTAGATTCTACTTTGTATAAAAGTTTGGTTGGAAGTTTAATGTACTTAACTACAACAAGACCAGATATCATGTATGCAGTAAGCTTGATAAGTAGGTTCATGGAGGATCCACATGATACTCATCTACAAGCAGGTAAAAGAATACTAAGGTATGTAAAAGGGACTGCAAATCATGGAATTTTTTATGAAAAGAAGCGTGTTTTGAGGTTAACTGGTCATACAGATAGTGATTGGGCTGGAAATCAAGATGATAAAAAAAGTACTTCTGAGTATGCTTTTAATTTTGGTTCAGGTGTAATTTCATGGTCTTCAAAGAAACAACCCATCGTTGCATTGTCCTCAGCAGAAGCAGAATATGTGGCAGCTACTTCAGCGGGTTGTCAAGCAGTTTGGTTATGAAGGATGCTTGAAGCTTTGATGCAACCTCAAATGGAAGAAACAATTATATTTTTTGATAATCAATCAGC
The DNA here is from genome assembly GCA_037957365.1 of Torreya grandis. NCBI lineage: Eukaryota > Viridiplantae > Streptophyta > Pinopsida > Cupressales > Taxaceae > Torreya > Torreya grandis. Next base: position 694,120 of record JARHVA010006560.1, on the reverse strand, counting down.
CATTGCACTTTCTAAACATCCAGTCTTTCATGGAAGAAGCAAGCACATTGACATCAAATTTCACTTCATCAGAGAACTGGTTAAAAATAAAGAAATCAGACTTTTTTATTGCAGGGCCAAAGATCAGGTTGCTGACATTTTGACAAAACCTTTGAAAGAAGAAGATTTCAATAGACTGAAGAATCTTTTAGGGATGAGAAGCTATCCCACAAATCAGATTTTAGGGAGGATGTTAAAATAATAGAAAAATCAGATTTGTCCTTTTTTTGTTGGGAATGTTTCCTAACTTTTTCTGTATTTCTTTTTCTATTTGGGAAAGTTTCCCATCTTAGCTTTTAGGGAAAGTTTCCCTTCTTTGTTTAGTTTCTTTTTCTGTAGTTTCTGTTTTGTGTATATATTTCTATTTCCTTTCAATAAAGATGCATGAAGACAATTTTGCAGCAAATATATCAAATTGCTTCTCTGTCTCTCTTGTTTTAAGTTATAATTTTTTCTGGGTTATTTTCTGTGTACAGCATTTATTTTTTAGTTTAATATTTTTCTATCACTCATGACTTATGCGAGATGGATGATCGGATCTAGGTGTAACCTCAATGAAATCGCATACCTCAAACTGCGTTCATAAAAAATGCAAATACTAATGTCAATAAACGTTATGTTTCCGACACAGTGTGATCTTCTAAAATTAGCAAAGTAGGCACATTTGATAAGTACTGTTGTTTGTTGGCAGGCCGCCTTCACACACGTCACGTGGTAGAAGACGATTTAGCATTCACCTCCACTGACGCTTGTTTCCACGATGGGGCCATGTTATGATGCAATCCCTTCGATCCAAATCTGTCGCATCTATTTAACATGTTGTTTGTACCTTAACCCTCACGCAATGCAAGATCAAATATTAAGAAATGGAAGATTTTAATAATGTCCTTTATATTAAGTGATTTATGGGACGTAAAAGTTTTGATAAGAATGTTTTATGTGAGAACAACTATTATATATAAAGTTCGTCATATAGCATTTACTAAATATTTTATTTTATTTTATTTTTTTGAATTTTTATTATAATTTTTTATCGGATTATTGTTATTTTTTTAAAAGTCTTGTCTCTTCAAATAAAACAATTAGATTATACACTTTCAAGATGTCAACTTAATTGAATTGGATATCATTATATATTAGACATTCTATGATACAATATTATTTTATCTCCACCATTTACATAATATAAAATATGCATGTTCTTTTTTCATGTTGGTGCAGACTTTTATCTCACTTGGTTTTGTCTACATGATCTTATTTCGCTTGTTATAGTTAATAATAGATCATTCTATGAAAAATACACTCGAAGTCATTTTTCAATTATGAGTTGTTAAAATTACCTTCTTAAGTGATCTAATTCGTCACTATATAATGCACCTTCCTATGTAATATTTGGCCAACATTGAATGCTTGTTAATACAACTTTTGATGTGAAGACAAGTTCTTGTTAGTTGTTCTTCAGGTTTCACTACTCCACATAAATTCATCTCCATATATTTGACCATATCCAGTTGATCCTCATTATGGCCCACTTTGATATGTTCCCATAACTCTACTGGTAGATAATTGCATTGATTATGTTGTGACATCTTGCATTCTAGCTTTTTCAGGATTTTCACTAATTTCAATTTTCTAGGGTTTTTGGGGGTTTCTTAAAAATACATGTAAAATTACATATCTGGAGTCTCAAACTAAAAATTAGATAGTGTTGTTGGAATTAGAAAGTACCAAAACCACAAATTCAATTGTCCATATAACCTTGAGATATGAAAAGCAATTTTTGACTTTTTAGAGGGTTTCGAGGTGTTTTCATGTATCTATGAAAATACTAACATTTTATGACTTTTAATAAAAATTGTTTATGTGTTTTTCTAGGTTTGTTAAGAAACCAAGTGGGTCTCTCCTAGATTTTGAAGAAGTTGCTCCAAATTTGTAGATCTGTGCTTTCTTCAAACTTGGAAAAATTTTATGCACCTGCTTCTAGAACATGCAAACCCTGAGACCCCTGATTACATGCCTATCAGGTCCTGATACCCCTGCATGCACGTCCAATGGAATCTAAGACCCTCCATACATGCTCATTTAGTCTTGAGACCACTGCATGCATTTCTGATGAACCCTGAGGACCCTCTCTACACATTTGACAGACCCCAACAAGCTTGCAAGCACTCCCTATGAACCCCAACATGTGTGACAACACACCCTTCAAAATCCATTAGCCCTGTCGACATGACCCATAAACTTTGATGGATGTGAGAGCACACCCCACATTCAAGAATTCTTTACCAAGTTCAAATCACTCATCCTATAGTTGAAATTGTGTGGCATTGACAAAAAGGATGATCAATTGATTATTTTCATCTTTTCCAACTTAGGATCTGGCTATTTTATATATGTTTCTACCTTCCATAGTACCAAGCATGCCCTCGGAGCTACATGGACATTGTTGTCCATGGAAGATGTTGCTACTGACTTGACTTGGGAGCAAGACAAGATCATCTAAATGGGTAAACAAAAGTCATCTATATCATATGCGTTAATTATGAGTCATGACAAACATAAGGTTTTCAGTAGTAAAGAGAAGAAATAAAACAATGACTCAAAGTAATGAAAGGGTTCTAAATATGATGCTAAGCCAAAAACATCTAAAGAATCCTCCTCTTTAGATGAGAAACCCAAAAGCCAATGAGTCACATGAGGCTATTACAAGGATTTTGTGCATGATGAGTCTAAATGCATGAAGAAATAGATTGACCATCTAACAAAAATGCTCGAGAATCATAATATTAGTGTCCCTGATTCTTCCACTCGGATATCATCCACATGGGCGTCTTCTACATCTAAAGATAGCAAGAAGAGAAAAGATAAGGGAAAGAACATGTTACAGTTGTATCCAAACTTTCCACATGGGTTTTTGATTTTGATGTCTTTTAGTGCATGGCTTCATCATAGGACATGTTCTCATCCTTGGATCCTTATTATACTCCTCCCATGTTGTTTGATGATGATAATTACTCAAAATTTAGTAGGCAAGGATATGTTAAAATCAATGATGGGACATTTCATGATGTTCTATGTATTCCCTCTTTATCCACCAGTCTCCTTTCTATTTATTAGATCACTCAAACTAGTTCAGTTAAGAGATTTGAGTTCATACCTAATTCCATGGTTATTACGGAAGCTAACTGTGACTCCATCGTTTCATTTCAAAAAGAAGATCACCAATCTAGGTTGTATAATTTTTCATATTTTGCTCCTAATAAATCATCTACTGTGTTGCTCAATCATTCAGATGAGGTGATTAAATTATGGCATGAGTGATTCATCCATATCAACTATTGTTACTTGGAGTAACTCAATCATCAAGAAATGGTTTTAGGGTTGCCACAAGTTGAATTTTTTGACAAATTTTTACAGTGTTGCATTCGTGGTAAGCATCCAAAGGAAAAGTATGACAAGGTAAATTAAAGGAGAGATACATAGATACTGAAGGTTGTTCAAAGTGACATTGCTGGTCTATTTTTAAAATATTCTTTTAACAAGACTAAATACATGCTTACTTCCCTTGATGACTATTCTAAGTACACATGGTTGTATTTTCTCAAGTATAAATCTAAGGTCTTTGACCATTTTTTGGACATTAAGGCACTTGTGTAAAAACAATCAGGTAAATCCATAATGATTTTATACACTAATAATGGTGGTGAGTATGTAAGTAACCAATTTGAGAAATTTTTTACATTAGAGGAGATTAAACTACAACTTATAGTTTTATATAGTCCTCAATAAAATGGTATTGTAGAGTATGAGAATAGGGCCTTGAAGGAAATTCCCAACTGTATGCTACACTCTAAGTCTCTTACACCTTAGTCTTGGGCTGAGGCCATCAACTATGCTTGTTATATCTAGAACCAAGTTACTCATAAAGCAATGAAGGGAGTTACTAATTTTGAAGCTTGGTGTGGTAAAAAACCCATAGGTAAACACTTTTGAGTGTTTGGTTCACTTGTTGTGGCTCATATTTTGAATAAAAAGTATAAGGCATTAGAACTTCATAGTTAGTCTTGCATCTTCATTAGAGATCCTAAGGGTGTTAAGGGATACATTATTCTCCACCCCACTAGTCATGATTTTTTCATTGAGAGGAGTGTTCATCTTTTAGAGGGTCCTTTAGACTCCACACATAAAACCTATCCCCCTTCCTTAGATGCACTCAGATTTTATGACAGTTATAATGATTTAGATCTTCCTAATTAACTTCATAATGATCCAAATTCGTCTTCTAGTTATGATGATGAAAGTAGTGATGTAGATTCCCCTCCTCCTTATCCAAGAATATATTCAAAAGACAAGGAATATCCTCCTAAATCTACAAGTAGTGGCCCTCTTTGATCTAGACAAACACTACAAAGTGTTAGCAAAAAGGGTTGGAGATCCATCAGACAAAATGCAAACCCATTCACAATTATAAGATGGCCCACATGCTTCCATTACATATGTTTCCTATCTATAATTGTTTCATGAGGCTTTAAGCACTCATGAGTGGACTAGTGTTATGAAATAGTAGTATAGTCCCTTGCATAGAAACAACACTTTAGATTTAGTCCCACTTACTAAGGGAAGAAATATTGTTCAATGTAGGTGGATGTATTGATCAAAGTTTGTAGCAGATGGGTTTATAGATAGGTTTAAATCATGTTTGATAGTAAATATTTTTTCTTAGGTGCTTGGAATTGACTACACTAAGACATTTGTTCTTGTTTCTAAAATGAACTCAATCAAACTCACTCTCACCATTAACACAACACATCGCTGCGATGTTCATCAATTATTTGTGAGGAGTTTCTTTCTTCATGATAATCTCAAAAAGGAAATAGACATGGAGTAACCACAAGGGTTTGTGAAAGATTATTACTTAGTTTGTAAACATCATAAATCTATTTATGGCCTCAAATAGGCTACTCGAGCTTGGTACGCCAAGATAGATAGCTTTTTTGTAGTTAGGTTCACCTGATACCATTTAGATCTAAATGTCTAAATTTAATAGCATGATTATTCACTATTGATTCTAGTTCTCTACATGTATAACTTATTGATTAGAGGGAGTTATCCATCCACCATCATAGTAGTAAAAATACTTTGTTTGATAGGTTCTAAATGATTGACTTGGGCTTGTTGCATTACTTCCTTAGGATTAAAATTACTCAGCTAGAATCTGAGCTCACCATTGAACAATCTAAGTATGCTCTTAATTTCTTTGCATGATTTAGAATGGATGACTACAATCTATATCTAACTCCTTTTCAATATGGTGTGAAGATTGAGGCTGATTGTCCATCTCTATTTGTTGATGCTACTTTGTATCAACAACTTGTTGGTAGTCTCATATATCTTACACACACTAGACTTGACCTTTCATAAATAATGGACATGATCTCTAGATTCATGTAGGAATGACATGAGTTACGCTAGAAAAAAGCTAAGGAGATCCTACACTACATTAAAGGTACTCATAGTTTTGGGATTAAATATACATTAGGGATCGACATAAAGTTAATTGGGTATACAGATTCATATTGGGCTAGCAAAATTAATAATTGAAAGTCTAATTTCGGCTACATTTTCTTCCTTGGTTTAGGTCTGATTAGTTGGTCAAGTAAAAAGTAAAATCCTATTATTTTATACTATATATAGACAAAATACAAAGGAGTTATTAATTGTGCCACTAAAGATATTTGGCTTCAAGGAATCCTTAATGAGTTTGGAATCAAGTTTTGACAACCAATAATCATCTTCTACGACAACCAAAGCACAATATAGATCTACAAGAATTCTATCCTCCATTGATGAGCCAAGCATACTAATATTCACATGAATTTCATTTGGGAGTTCATCCATGATCAATTCATTGATATTTGATACATCCAAACAATGGATCAAATTATTGATATATTCACCAAACCTTTTAGTAAGAGTAGGTACCTTCATTTGTGATCTCTTTTCGGGGTTTGGGTAGATTTTTTTTCATCTTCCTCTATGGGATCATATCTTTGTACTTGGGTACCTCATCAAGACTTTGTGATTAAACTAAATTCTTCTACCCAACTAAGATATGCTTAAAGGGGGTGTTGGTGTATACTTTTATTCCACTATTTATGTTACTTAGGTTACTAATACGTTATTAAGGGAAATGTATTTTAAGTCATTTTATAATTATGAGTTGAGTTAATTAATTTTTTGGGTGATCTAATTACTCACTATATAATGTACCTTATGTAATTTTTAGCTAATGTTAAATGTTCATTATTCCTCACTATATAATATACCTTATGTAATTTTAAGCTAATGCTAAATTCTCATTAATATAAATTTTGTTGTGAAGACAAGCTTCTTATATTACGTGAGTTATTCTTTAGGTTTCACTACTCCATATAGATTCATCTCTATGTATTCAACCCTATCTAGTTGATCCTTATTGTGGCCTACTCTGACATTTACCAATCTTATTTAAGAATTGTTTACCTAATAGTTTAATACATATAATAATATCAACTAATCTTTAGTTAAACTATCAACATTTTTGCCTTCCACTTAATTTATATTCCTATGTAGGATTATTTGGCATGATCATATGAGGGATTAAATTCTTTGGAACACTACACTTTATTTAATCCATGTTATTTTCTCCACATTATTAATATAAATTTAATTTATTTAATTAATTTTAAATCCTTAATTCTCTTATAGATTTCAAAATCTATAAATGACACTATATTCAATAGGCTAATTCTAAATAGTCATTAATTATAAATTTTAAGCGCTCAACTCTACCTTTTTTAGATCCAAGCATATGAAAAAAATATTATCTTAAATTTTAAATGTTTTTAGATATTTTAAAACATTGGGGAAATGATTCATTATTTTTGATAAAGGCCCCCCTACATGTGTCATTGAAGGATTCTACAATGCTAGTTCCTAGACATCAACGAAGTTGCTCATGTAGTTGTTTCTCCTTTCTGTCCACCTAATCAATTGAGGGTATGGAGTCTTCAATAACATGAAAAATATTATACTAGACTATCTTGTTGAACTTTCCTAATGTTTGGTGATGATCGAACTAGGATAATAGTGACTCTACCATAAAGGTGGGTAGTGCTTCTTTGTTTGGTGGATCCATAAGGAATTTATGTTTCACACTTCACCCTAAACTCTTAGTAAATAAGGCAAGTTTGAAAATGACCATGGTGTTTTAGAAAGCTTCCAAAATCTATGTTCTAGTGTGATTTTATGTTTACCACAACTTAGTCCCATTTCTATGATGTGACGATCCATTTCCTTTGATCTAAATCTGTTGCATTTATTTGGCAGGTTATTTGTACCTTCAGCCTAACATAATTGAAATATCATCATAAAATGTTATGAAATGAAATATTTTCATAATGTCCATTAGATTAAGTGACTTATGGTCATAAAGCACTAAAAGAGTGTTCTGTGTGAGAACAACCCTTAAAAATAAAGTTCATCCTATTTAAGTTGTTAAATATCTTCTTTTTCTTTTTCTTTTTTTTTAATTTTTTTTTTTAACATTCAATTTTTATTATGAATCTTAATTCTTTTAAAATAAATTTTAATTTAGATTCACCCCTTCCATCAAGACAATTAATTTGTCTAGTCTCAAGATGTTAACTTAACTAATTGGGAAATCATTATATATTGGACACTTCATGATGTAGTGTTATTTTGTCTCCACCATCCACATGGTACAAAATATACATGTTCTCTTTTTCCAATCTTCTTCAGGCATTGTCCACCCAATAGTTTTATACATATGATGATATGAAATAGTATTTATTTAGACCATTAACATTTTTATCTTCCACTCGATTTATGTTCCTATGTAGTATTTTTTTATCGTGATCGTATGTGGGATTAAATTCTTTGACACATTATTCTTTCTTTCACCCAAATTGTTTGTCCACATGGTTATCTTGAAATTCATTTATTTGATTTTTTTAGAACCTCAATTGTATAATAGTTTTCAAAATCTATGAATGATACTATATTAAATAATGAGGCTAGTTATCAATAGTCATTAATGATACATTTTAAGTTCCCACCTATACCTTTTTTAGATCCAAGCACATGCCAAAAAAGTTTGCCTTGGAGTTTCAATATTTGTAGAGTTTCTCAACCATTAGGAGAATGCTTTTAATGCACTATGATAAATGTCCCTCTAGATGTTACACCATGGGTTTATACACAACTAGATCCTGTACATCACTGGAGCTATTCATCTAGTTGTTCTCCTCTCATCTACCTCAATCAAGTGGATGAATTCCTCAATGACATGATAAAGATTTTATTGGACCATCTTGTTAGACTTTCCTAATGTGTGGTGGTGATTAAAGTAGGATAATATTATCTTTTCCACATAGGTGGGTAGTGATTATGTGTTTGGATCTAATAAATGCTACTTAGGATGAGAGGGTGGCTCTAGATCCATTATCGCAAGAGGCATCTTCTTGGGTTTCTTTGTCTCCTAAAAATAAATCACTACCACATACTTATATATATTTTTAGTATATTAATTTGATGTTTTTGATACATAGTTGTGTTTTTTGTCACCATCATTTTAAGTGATTTAGTATCTACACGTTTATTTTTTCTAACAATACTTTTGAACCATAAAATCCATCAAACCACATTTTAATTATAAACTATCTTTCTAATCTTATCTTCCTACTTTTTGATTGATATACTAATAATTTACAATAAAATTAAAACTAAATACACATAATATATATGAATTAATTCTACCTTAACATTAGACTTATTCTATTATTAGATTGATCTCTCTCTCTCTCTCTCACACACACCCCTTAAAATGAAGACCCATAGTTGACATAAAATGAATGAAGTCTTACCCAATTTAGATTGCTATCACTATCTCATGCAAAAAAAATTGTTTTGAACTTTTCTATATTGATAACCAAATTTTTTTTGACATGGGGTAACCTTCTAGACCTATGGGAAACAATGCCCTAGTTAGTGATTTAACTACTAATGGTATGGGAGACTCAA
>JARHVA010006560.1:640000-677500 GCA_037957365.1 Torreya grandis | reverse complement strand
TCCCAAAGCTAACAAATTATTTCTATGAAAATATCTAACCTCAAATTATTATGGAGACAATCAAACTCTCATTCCTTTTCCTATGTGGGTAATCTGGTATACTAATAGGAGATTAGCTGAAAGAGAAGGCACACTTAGAACATTTGGGAATGCTCCACCTTTAACTTCAATAGGTCCTATCCCTGCAACTACTTATAAAGTACCATTACCCAAAGTGATAAAAGACATATTGTAGGGTTTTAAGGAATAAAAATCAACCTATGAAGATCACACATGATGCAAGGAACTAGAGTCAATGATCCAAAATTGAGATGTTGAAGATGCTACTACAGTTAGAGCCTTGCCCTTAGATTTATCTTTTTCTATTGCTATAAGTTTTAGTGTTGGTTTTATAGGATTCATTTTTACAATATTTCTTGGTCTCGTCTTTTTGAGTGTTTTACTTATTCCCTTTATTATTTGAATCCTCTTTTCGTTTACCATTTACAACAATTAGGTCTTAAAGTTTTATGGACTTCAAAGTGCTGCTTTGTATTAACTGATTTTGATCTCTAGTCAAGTTGGAAATAAAGTCATCCTGAGATGAAAATTTCCATTTGGATCCAATAACTCTCTTGGTGGATTAGAAGGTAGATACAACCACATAATAGACAGGACCTAGTTTATAGAGATCATAAGGAAAAATTTGATCTTTCTTTTTCAGTATTCCACATTCTTTAAACTATAATATTAATGATTTTAACTTAGTCAATCAATCCTATACGGTGTCAAATGAACTAGGACTCAAGATAATGATTTCATTCTCTAACTGATGACCTCTCATTTTATCTACCTTTCCAAAACATTTATCCAAAGAAAAACAAACTTCATTAGGTATTTTGAAGGATTCTTCATGAAATATGATTTCTAGAGACAAATTAAGACATAAAAACCTGAAGGCTTGATCACATTTGTTAAACCATTTTTCTTTAGCTTCATCAACAATAGGTGATTTTAATCATAGAAGATAGGTAGGAATTGAACTTGTGACCTCTCTAATAGTAATTATAATTCATAACAAATCTATCCAATCACCCACATATGCACTTCAAAGGACAAATTTCCTCTCAAGGGAAATAAAAGGCAAGCTATTTAAAAATAATAATAAATATTCATCAAATTTAATGAGTTTAAGGTTTGGTTGAGTTTTAGATTGATTATTGAAGATTAGATTATTATAGGGTGTTTTCATTATGCATGTATATGGTTGGAAAGAGGTAGAATGGTCAATTTTAAGTGCCATTGTAAGGAGGGATGATGTCTTGAATGAAGGTGGAGTGCTCTAATGGATCATTCACTACAAAATAACTTTAGATTTTGAGTTTCTTATTATCAAAGGCTACCATTTTTTGTACAAACTTCAGCATAGAAAAACTAAAGAGAAAGATGGTAGTAATGTAGATCTAAGGGTTATGAGAGCTCTGTACATGTCAAAATTACATTTAATAGGGGTCATTATGAGTTGAGGGAAGCTTGCTCAGGCTGTAGGAGCTAGGATGCCATTAATGATGACTATTTTAGGATGACATTCACCCAAACCATGCTGTGAAAGCCTTAAAACCAATATTCATGAAGGAGCATGAATCCAAAGAAGCACAGGCAGGTCATGTGATGTCTATGAAGTGATTAAATCCTTCTCAGTAAGGGGAGAACTACTCAGACAGAACTAGCTTCCTTATTCACTCTACAACCACACAATTAGGTCATAAACAACTAATACAATGTCAATTTGGCTTTATAAGAGAATAAATTAAAGTTAAATATACATATTTGAAAGTGTTTGTCTCAATAATGTGAAAGAAATACATGTAGTATACTAATCTCATGATTTTAAATTAACAACTGAAAGAAATCGAAACTCCTTTACCAGTACTAAAGCTTTGATACTATGAATAATTTCACTAGAATATCTGCATTGAATGCCTATACAAGTGAGCCATGAATGTCTAACAATCACACACTCGAAACCATACACAATATGCAAGTAAAAGAATATAATAAATGGGATGAATCAACATGTAAAACAACCATGAAAAGTGTGTACATATAGGTAAAAGAAGGAAACCAACATGCATAATTAGTGGAGTTGAATATTTAATCAACTCACACTAACAAATAGTGGTGGTGAGTTAACTTCCTCAAAACATGCATGCAAAGGTGAGTGGACTCTCAATATCTAACTCACCTGACTATGCTTAATGCCATGTGTAAATAATATATACACTAATAATAGACTAATTTCATACAAACATAGACATTTTTCATGGGGACAAATCTTGAACGGTATTGTTTTATTTGATTTTAATAAAATTTTAATTAAAACCTAATTTTAGAAAATAGGTAATTAACTACTAATTAAAAATAGGTAAAAGGATAAAGAATTTTTAATTTAAGTAAATTATAATAAAAACAATTATCAATTAAAAGCATTTATATGTTAACAATAAATATTTTTTTAGGCAAATCAAACGTTTAAATAATATGTGTTCTAATTTACATGAAAGGATAGAAGAAGCTTTTTAAGTTTAAGAAAACATAAAACTTTATTTATAAGGTATAACTCTAAGAATGATATAATAATATATAGTAAAAATAAATATAAATTTGAATTGAAAGTATGTTATTATATTTTAATTATTTGAAAATATAAATATATATTTTATATAAATAGCTAGTAGAAAGATATTACACTTCAATGAAAATTTGAAAACGTTACTTGTACAACATTTGATAAAACACCACAAAGATACAAGGTAGTAAAATTATAATTAAACATTTAAATTTAAATAACTACAATAAATTTTTAAACATGCAAATAAAAAAAAATAGTATTCATGTTAAATTAAGAAATTGAAACTGTCGAACTTATCAATGGGGAGGAAGAGGTGGCATATTATATGGTTTGTCTTCCCAACCACCATTACAAGAAAGGTCCCAAAGGGATGAGTGGTGTCATGTATGGGTTTATGTGGGGTTCCTAGCTTTCTTATTCTTCATTTGTTTCTTCCTCTCTCTCTTTGGTTTGAGACCTTATAGGGAATATAATTAAATTGAGGTAAAGAAATTTTTCTTTCCCTCCCAAGTCATCGATGAGTTTTGGCAAAGGGTGTCATTGAGATAAATATTATATATGCAAGCCCTCTGTTGACCCCTACCATGTTTCATATGCCATTTTCCTCATCTAAGATGTAGTCATTCTAGAAGGGGTCTTATAGAATTGATCTATTTATAGTGCAATGGTCCTTTCCCTAGTGGCCAATCAATGTACAAAACGAATCCATCTTCAAGCCACTTTTTTAACTTGAATGTAAATCTTCAACATTTTATTTAAATTAATAATATAAAAATTATGTTAGTAATAACTATTTCATCTTTCAAACTTACTTATGATTAAAAATAATAAAATTTATATCTTTTCAAATTTGAAAGAGAACAAAAATACAATAGGTGTCATATTTGCTTGTATTTTGTAGTGAACAATGTAAAATATTTAAAGATTATAATTCAAATGAAAGGTCTTAGGTTGAAGGTTTTCAAGAAGGAACAAACCCACTCTCTATCATGTTGAGTTCACACACAACTAAAAAGTATGCTTGAGATATTTAATTTAACGACACATAAAATTTAGGTGTAGAAATATTTTTGTGCATCAATCTATTGCCCAATATTTTTTTTTGGTATATAACATATTAAGTAAATTCAATTATTTTTAGATTTAAAAATGACATATTACATAGTGAAAAAACTTTTGAATCAAAGAAAAAAAGAACTATTAAAATTTTAATATTTATTGAACATCTTATAAAGTATTGAGATTTATAGTAGCCCGAAAAAGTAACCATATTTTAATTCTAATCCCTTCATCCTTAATGATAAAGTTTAAGATTAATTTTTTTTAAAAAAACTTTATAAAAAAATATCATCTATATTTTATTGAGGAACTCTCAAATTTAACTTATAGTTTGGACCAAACCATCCGACTTCTAAACCATTTGTTAAAAAAATCAACAATAATATAAATAAATTTTGTAAAAAAATAAATATTTTAAGCTAACTCTCGTCAAAAGAAATATTCCTCACACGCAATCCGTCACCCGTGTAAAGAATAGGTACTGATAGATAATCCATCCATAAATTATTTCCGTACTAATCTAGCAAAAACGTAATGGCTACTCAAACTTTGACAACATGTCAAATTTTTATAGACAGGCAACGAGAAAAGTATGAAAAGCAACCGTTCAAACAATACAATGTCTAAACACGACTCTTGTAGCCTTCAATGCGCAATGGGACCCATTTAACACAAATAAATGACTTTTTGACTCAGCATCTTCCAGGTAATATTCCAATCAAGTTGTATGACTTCGCGCAAGATTTGTAGACTTAGAATCTATAATACTGTCTAAATTTAACGGTCTACTGTAGCAAATGTTCATGGCAACTATATATTAAACAGCGATCTAAATTCATATTTTTGGAATTAAACAGCCTTTGTAATTTCTGAAAGCCTTCTGTAAATTTTTCTTAGCAGAGGATACCGTGTTCACAAATTGTTGATTGTATTTTATGGGGAAATCTAAAAAAAATGGTCATACAAACATCAAATCTAGCCCCTGAATATCCCAGTTTTGTCATAGAAAAAATAATAACCAGACAGCGCTGCAACTGCAATTGCGAATAGCATGAAAAACGGATCCATATAACATTGACCTTGCAGCTTCTCTTCCATCAAATCGCTCTGTACTTCCAACATATCTTGACAACGTTGTGTAACTCGATCGAGGTCGTTACTCCTCTTATCCCACTCCACTGCTCTCTGTAGGATCAGCAGACTCTCTATTGCATTCACCTGACGCCAAATCATGTCATCCAACTGCATACTCACCCCACTTATCTGCAAATTCATGGCTGTAATTCTACATCTCAGCATAATATTACATGCAACTAACCTTAGAGGTAAACCCTTATGAGCAGGCAGAATGGACCCAAACCGTAGTCTGAAATAATTTTCAGAGTCCCAATTATGGTTCTGTACTCCCAGAGGTCTCCATCTAGAAAGATTCGCAGCGCGCTTTGTTCGTCTGTTTATGAGAATCCAACTGAGCGTCAGGTTGGCTAACAATATTTTGCTCTCAACATCTTCGGCCCCCTTAATATCATTAGTTGAAATCGAAAGGAGGGCACCATCAGAAAAACGCCAAGAAAGATCTATAGCCAATGGGAAGATGGTGGAAAACCTCCAATCGATGGTATCATCTGCAGCTGGTATTTGCCACACAACATTAGAGTAGATTGCTTTGTTGTTGTAGTGAATATCCACAACCGATACAAAATCGGATAGAGAAACTGTATCATCGTGAATCTCATCCTGTCTCTCATCATCCTGCACAGACGAATTAGAATTAGAAATTTTCTGATAATCCTCCTTCGAATTGATAACAAGGTGTTTGGAAACATCGATAAGGGGAAAACAGTCTGCATAAAGCTTTTTGAATCCGCGCAAGGAAGATATCAATCTTTGAACGCCGTCGTCTCTAGTGGAAGGCCAAAGAGAGCGACAGACATCTTCCCACAGAGTTTCTTCGTTTGAAATGGCGCGCAAATCTGAGCAGCAACATCATGCTTTTGCGAGTGTGATGCCATCCACCCTCCTCAAAATCTGTGAAACTATATCACTGTTTAACCACATTCCACTCACCATATCTTACCGATTACATGAAATTTAATTGGCGCATTTGGCGTCTATTTAACAGCTAAGGTAGGCATCATTACATCACCTTTGCGAGGCAGAAACAGGATTAATTACATGAAGTTTAGTCTCAAAATGAATTGTGACGATGCCTACCTGGGTATGAGTAAATAAGAATATATGAATAAATAAGAAAATATGCCTGGAAGAAACAAATAATTGAATTGCACGGATCTAGATTTACTTAAAGTCTTTAATATAAACAATAAATATCCATGTAAAAAACAACGATTCGGTCCATGTTTTGTTAAAAATGAAAACAGTAATGTCTGGTCTTGAGGTTGTTAGGAGAGCGTTATCACAGACCACGAATTTGACTTTTACTGTCACTTAGCGCCCTTTTCTACGATGGATAGAGGGGCCATAAGAAAATCTGCTTGGAAAAAATGAAAAACATCGTTGTCTTTTCAATGTCAATAATAATGATTAGCACTTAAATTTGAAAAGTAATGGTATTTGTTATGGGGTTCTTAGGAGGTCGCAGTCCTAGACGTCATGTGGTACATTGACCATAATTTTGGTTATTATCATCATTTAGTGTTGGTTTTAGGTTTTAGGTTGGCGTTGCTTGCCCATTCTCTTCGTTAAAGGTTAAATTTGAATTCTATAATAGTACTTACATTTTTAATTGTAAAAGATGATTATATTTTAAAGAAACTATATTAATTGTAAATTAAAATTTTGTAAACTATTATTTTTATATATATAAAAGCAAAGTGTATATATATATATAGTCTTTTAATTTTTTTTTTTTTTTTTTAATAATTATATTAGTATTAAAATTTCAAATAAATAATTATCATTATTTTTATGAGAAATAAAGTTATCCATCAAATTTAAAATCGTTTTTTACTTTTTTTTTGGGTTTTCTCTCTCTCTCTCTCTCTCTCTATATATATATATATATATATAGTGCTCTCTCTCTCTCTCTCTCTATATATATATATATATATATATATATATATATATAATTTGATGGTTTATAAGGTTAAAAAAGGAGGGTCTAAAATTGATGATTAATAAATAGCAAGTCATAAATTTGATAGCGAACACACACACATAACAAAGAATAGGTCTAAATTTCATGATGTATATGTATATTGAATAAATAAATTTCATTAAATGGAATCATTGTAAGCAGTATTGATCATCAAAATCAATGTTTTACATCTATGGATCCATATCTTCTTTTTCATTCACTTTCTTCATAACAAATAAAAGTTAAATAAGATTAAAGTTGCACCAATACTTTTATCGTAGGAGCTGACGACCATCAAATTCACTCTATTTCTCTGTGACTAATAAAATTTATAAAATAATAAAGTCATGCTAATATTTTTACCACAGGTTGTGTCGACCATCAAATTTAGTCCTTTATATGCACAGACCAAGATATCTCACTTTTTTCATTTGCTTTCTCGATGATTAATAATTTTTTTTAAAAGCCTAAAGTCACATCAAAAATTTTAAAATATGTTGGTCATTTTTTAGGTCATCACACCAATATTTTATATGGAAGAAATTAGGGGAGAGAGACAAATTATGAGAAAGATTAAGATTATTAATTTATTTTATTTTAAATTCGATTAATTCTTTTTTTAATTTTTACATATTAAAATTGTAATGTGATATAATAGTTGGTCATACAAAAAAGTAAGTAGATGTTATCACACTTCGAAAAAATTATATCGACCAAAGTTTAGAAAAAATATAAAATTAACTTAAAAATATTAAGAATTCTTCTCAATTAAAAAAGGTGAATAAAAAACCAACTAAAAAATATAAAAGTAAGAGGCACCAATCCACAACACGCCACTAAACAATGGTAGTAACAATAACATAGGTAACAGAGTTAGAGGTTCATCTACTTTATCACCTTAATCTTTCCTCTTCTAAACAATTTCTACCAAATGGATTTTCAGAATTTCTACCAATTTGAAAGTTACAAGTTAAAAAATAATATCATAGTCTGTGATGAACCTCCTACAACAGATTACCTCCTACAACAGATTTAATCAAAATATGCGAAAATAAAATAATTCTTACCAATACCAAAAACACAGAAAGCTTATATTGATCGCAGGCCACTTCGAGGGGGCAACCTCCTTTAAGCAAGCTCAATACAATGAATTCATGGATGCCTTCTTTGGGCCTCAACACTTACTTATATACTAACTCTATTCTAACAACTACTATTTCCCTTGTATGTGGGACAATTCAAATAAGCTCTAAGGGACGACTTCCAAAGCATATGCATCCATAGCAATTATTTCACTAATACGGGTAAGGCACAGGTTCTTAACATCCCCTGCCTCTTAAAAAAAGGCTTTTCCCTCAAAGCTTCAGATGTGGGAATTGTTGTTGAATCTGGAAGAGTGGTTCCCATGTTGCATCTTCTGGTTACATGTCGTGCCATTTGATTAAGACCTTTATGATGGAGCAAGATCAAAGTTGGCGGGTGCGCCTGTCCAAGATTGCTTTTGGCTCAAGAAGGATGGAGCCTTCATTATCGAGTGTTGGTAAAATTGTCTTCACTCAGGTGTTGGATCCAAGAACTTGTTTCAAATAGGAGACATGAAAGACAGGATGAACTTGGGAGGAAGGTGGAAGCTCTAACTTGTAAGCAATTGACCCAATCTTTTGGAGAACCTTATATGGCCCATAAAACTTGGGAGCAAGCTTTTGGTGCCCTTTTAGTTTTAGTGATGATTGCTTGTATGGCTGCAGACGAAGAAAGACCATATCACTAGGTTGAAAGGTACACTCAGAGCGATGCTAATCAGCCTATTGCTTCATTTGGTTATGTGCCATGTGGAGATTGTCTCGCATGGTGTAGAGAATATGATCCCAGTTTCAGAGAGTAGTGTCAACTGCCTGAACTAGTGAGCTGCCAAGATTATATGGAAGAAGTGGTGGGGGTACTTGACCATAAACTGCTTCATAGGGAGTCATTTTGGTGGAAGTGTGGTATGAGGTATTGTACCACCATTCAGCTAGGGGAAGCCACTTGGCCCATTGATGTTGTTCTGAAGCAAAGCAATGAAGGAAGGTCTCTAAGCATTTGTTGATTATTTCTATCTAGCCATCTATTTGTGGGTGGTACCCAGAGCTCATTCTCAACTGTGTGCCTATGCGATGAAATAGTTTCATCCAAAAATGGCTAGTGAAAGTGGCATCACGATCTGAGACAATTGAAGAAGGAATGCCATGAAGATGGAAGATCTAATCTAAGAAAACTTGTGCAACTATGGAGGCTGTGTATGGGTGGTTGAGTGCACAAAAATGACTATATTTGGAGAGGCGATCGACTACGACTAGGATCATTGTCTTTCCCCCAGATTTAGGGAGGTCCTCAATGAAATCCATGGAAATATCTATCCAGATCCTAGTAGGAATGGGCAAGGGCATGAGCAAACCAGGAGTCAATGTGGTTTCACCTTTGTGTCATTGGCAGGTATCACATTCAACCACCATCTATTTAATTTTGGCTTTCATGCCTTTCCAAAAGAAATGTCGATGTGCCCACTCATAGGTTTTGAGAAACCTTGAGTGCTCTGCTGAGGGGGAAGCATGGATTTCATAGAAGATAGCCTGATGTAGGTCTAGAATTTGGGGGAGCACCAGATGACCCTTATATCATAGAGAAGCACCGTCCCATGAATAATGCAGTACTACATAGGGGTTAGTGGCCAATTGATGAATGAGGTGGCATAAGGAGGGATCATTTGCATATCCTTGTTGGATAGATTCCAACCATTTATGAATGGGCATGGAGATGGCAAAGAGGGAAGGCTGGTCCTCAAAGGTTCTTGAGAGAGCATCAGCCACAACATTGTCTTTTCCCTTCTTATAGGTGATCTCATATTCATAACCCATGAGTTTGGTGACCCACTTCTACTGAGCTAGGGATGAGACCCACTGTTCCAAGAAATATTTTAGACTCTGATGATCAGTTTTGATGTAAAAATGGTTTCCCAGTAAGTAGGGTCTCCATTTTTGTACTGCATGTAAAATTGCCATCATTTCCTTTTCATATGTAGACAAAGCTAAATTGCAGCCAGAAAGGGCTTTACTAGTGAAGGCAATTGGTCGGCCCTCTTGGAGAAGAACATCACCCAAGCCGATGCCACTGACATCACTTTTGATGATGAAATTTTTGGTGAAGTCTGCTAGTGCCAAAATGGGGGTGCTACACATAGCCTATTTGAGTTGGATGAATGCCTAATAAGCTATTGCACCCCAAGTGAAAGCATCCTTCTTCAATAAGGAAGTCAAAAGAGTCGCGATCTTTCCATAATCTTTGATGAACTTGCAATAGTATCCTATCAGTTCTAAGAAACCACGAAGGCTCTTGAGGGTGGTTGGTTGAGGCCAATTTTGCATATCACTAATTTTTTCTGGGTCCACGTGAACCCCATTGGTTGAAACAATGTGCCCTAGATAGTCAATTTCCTCTTGACTGAACGAACACTTGGATTGCTTGGCACATAATTGATTATCTGCTAACAATTGTAATGCCTTGTCAATATGTTGGAGATGCTTAGCCCATGTGCAGTTGTAGATCAAAATGTCATCAAAGAATACTAAAATAAATTGACGGAGAAAAGGCCGAAAGATTTTATTCATGAGTGCTTGAAAAGTGGAAGGGGCATTTGTAAGGCCAAATGACATGACAAGGAACTCATAGTGACCCTTATGTGTATGGAAGGTTGTCTTTGGAATGTAATCAGGATGCACTCGAATTTGATGATAGCCAGAATGTAGATCCAATTTGGAGAAGAATTTGGCCCCATGGAGTTCATCAAGAAGCTCATCGATGACAGGAATTGGGAATTTATCCTTCATAGTGAGGTGGTTAAGGGCTCAAAATTCAATGCAAAGGCACCACGACCCATATTTTTTGTGGACAAGAAGCACTGGGGAGGAATATGGGCTGGTGCTAGGGCGAATAACTCCAAACTTGAGGAGTTACCGAACTAAGTTCTCAATTTTAGTATTTTGTAGATGGGGGTAACGGTATGGTCAGACGTTGGGTGGGATGCTTCCTGAAAGGAGAGGAATGCGGTGATCTTTAGGGCATGAAGGGGGCAAACCTACTAGTTCTAAAAAAATGGTTGCATGCTTGTCGAGTATGGCTTGTAAGTCTATAGGGTGGTTAGTAGCAGTGGGGGGCTAGAGTTGAATGGAATGTAGCTATGCAATGACCCCATGTGAGCCTTTCTTCAAATGTTTTTCCATGCGATGAGAACTGATGATGCTAGCAGATCCTGGAAATAACCATTTTAAGGTGTGCTTCTGACCGTTATCTATGAACTACATCTAAAGCTCAAATAAGTCCCATAAAATAAGTCCTAATGTGTGAAGCCACTATGCCCCTAAAACTACATCACACCCTCCTAAGGGTAGGGCAAACATATTAGAGTGATAATTATAATCGCCAATTGCAATACACACATTTTGACACTTCCCTTTACATGGAAATGTGCCCCCATTAGCAATCATGACTTCAAAGCTAGAACAAGGGTATATAAAGCAGTCTACCACCTTAGCAATGCGAGGATCGATGAAATTGTGAGTATTCCCTGAGTCAATGAGGATTGTGAGAGGGATCTTTTTGAAGCACCCTTTGACCTTCATGGTTTGGGGAGTGGTGACACCTACTAGTGCATGCACTGAGATCTCAAGTTGAGTCTCTTGAACCAGTGGGTCCTCTTCAGTGCTAGGTTCTTCATGAGCATCTTGAAATTCTGGAATATCAGGCTTGCTGTCCAACTTTGGTGGTGCCTCCACATCTAGCAAGTAAAGTTTTTGTTGGACACACCTGTGACCCTTTAGCCATTTATCATCATAGTTGTAACATAATCCTTTCTCTTTGTGAGCCCACATCTCTACCTCAATTAGGCACTTGATTGGTGTGGGTATGGTTATCCACTGATTCACTGTGTTCTTTGCTGGTAAAAAGGTGGGAGGTCAACGCTGTGTGGAGAGTTTATCTTTTGCTAACTTAGTTAGACCCAAAGCATCCATCATATTTTTAGGTCAAAACATTTTGTCCTCTGAGCAGATTGACTCTCTGAGGCCACTAACAAAGCAACTTTGGAAGAAGTCATCTAACAACCCTTCAGTGTGATTAATGAGTTTTTCAAATTCAATCTGATATTCATGAATAGTACCTATTTGACAGAGTTTGGTGAGAGCTCTTGTGAAATCCTCGAATGTTGAAGGACCAAACCTACCCAAAATTAAGGATGCAAAATTTGACCAATTGGGCTCATCATTTGTCTTGACATACCAACGGTACCACTGAAATGCTTCTTGTTCTAGATGAAAGGAAGCAATTTGGACTTTATTTGCAAAATAATTATTGTGGAGGTTGAAGAACTGTTCAGCTCAATATATCCATCCTGTAGGATCTGTACCATTGAATCGTGGAAAGTATAGCTTAGGTCCACGGGAGAAGTTGGAAGCAAAGGAGCAATGCTCTAAAGAAGATTCCTCCTTCTACACTCTGTTGAGCAAGATGCTATCTGTTGATTCAAGCCATGCATCATATCGGTTAACTCTGTAACCTGAGATTTCAATGTGGCAATTTCTTCTTCAATGATTTTTGTGCTTGCATGAGTGGTGACCATAACCAATTGTTAATAGCCAGGGATCTGCAACTGTGTGGTTGGAAATATCCTCAACTATGGATATGTTGTTGTTTGCTCTTTGAACTTGATAAGTTGGATATGGACCCCAGGTTTGTTTGGCTGCCTAAAGGATTTTTAAATTCTCTTCGGCCACCAAAGCTATCTGATTGAGTACCACTCTCCAAACATTTTTGGCTATGGGTTTACCCCTTAACGATAGCTTTTGGTTTCCCTCACGGGTGGGAACTAGTCAATCAGGATGGGGTCATTACCCTTTTCGCTAGTAGGTCTTCTTAATGGGCTAGCTACTTTGGGGTTCATGTGGTACTCCTCAAAATAAGTTTTAGGGCATATGCCCAAGCACTTCCCACAGTTAAGTGGATAGGTATTTACCCAATTCAAAATGACAGAACCTGCAATGAAAAATTTTCTTGCCAGAAATGGTGCAACTCCTAGAAAGCCCTGCTTCAAAAAAAATTTGCTCCAAATCTACCCACAAAGCCAAGAAAGTGCTCTGCTACTAGATGTGATGAACCTCCTACAACAGATTACCTCCTACAATAGATTTAATCAAAATATGTGAAAATAAAATAACTCTTACCAATACCAAAAACACAGAAAGCTTATATTGATTGTAGGCTACTTCGAGGGGGCAACCTCCTTTGAGCAAGCTAAATACATTGAATTCATGGATGCCTTCATTGGGTCTCAACACTTACTTATATACTAACTCTATTCTAATAGCTACTACTTCCCTTGTATGTGGGACAATTCAAATAAGCTCTAAGGGATTACTTACAAAGCATATGCATCCATAGCAATTATTACACTAATACAAGTAAGGCACGGGTTCCTAACATTGTCACAAAAACAAACAAACAAAACAAAACCAAAACAAAAAAAATTACACACACAACACCTCTTATTACATGAATAAAATATCTTACATACTATTCAAACCCATGGTCACAATTTATATATATATATATATATATATATATATATATATATAAACTTAAATTTAAATATTATAAATCAAAATGGAAATATCTTACATATAAAGAAAACTAAACATCCATAACTAATATTCTAAATGTAAAATATATATGGTAGGGAAAGCGAAGCTTATCATAGGTCACTGAAGGACAAAACGAAGGATAAAGAATAAAATTATGTTATATTAATAATATATTGGGAGACCAATGATTCCATAGAATTTGATTTTAAGGGAGTAAGGTAAAGGGTTGTTATTGTAAACGAAAGATTCAATGGACTAGAAATGGGTGCATATATATATATATATATATATATATATATATATATATATATATATATATATATATATATATATATATATATGATAAGAGGGCCCATCATAGACATAGTTGTAAGTTGGGTTTATATATATACACGTTTGACCCCATATATATATATATATATATATATATATATATATATATATATATATATATATATAAAAGAGGGCCCATTATAGACATAGTTGTAAGTCAGGTTTATATATATACACTTTTGACCTCCTACCAAACATTTATTTATGTAAGCATCATATTTGTAAAACTAGGTTAGCTCTAAAATTCAATCCCATTAACACCATTCTTTAATGCAAAACCGCATTTCATTTTCAGCAGTGACACGGTTTTCTCTTTCCACAAAGTTTTAGTTATGCACTTCAGTCCTATCAAGGTTATTAGGGAGAATAGTCTCTAATATTTGAGCTTATTGTTTTATGTGAAAGTGGCTTTCACATTAACATTATTACACAATTCATAAAATAGTGTAATAAATAATAATTTTAATTATAATAAAAAATATTTTAATATAATAATAATTGATTAAAAAAAATATTTACAAAAAATATTTGATTTTATTGTAGATAGAAAAATAATGTTAAAAAAAAAATTAAAATAGTTTAAGTTTAAATAATAAGACAAACAAATATCACAAAAATTAGAATAAGATAAGATTGCTTTTCATAATTATTAGTGCACAATTTAAAAAAGAGTAAGGACATTTTTATAAGTTTAGATTCATTTTTAAAAGAATAGGTTTATTTTGAGGAAAGTGTAGATGTGTGAAAATTGATTTGATGACCATATACATTTGTTTTGAGGTTCAAAAGGCCCAATTTTCTCTTAGATTATTTGGAAATTCTTGAACATTGATTTCTTCAATGAAAACCCTAATAAAACATCACAATCCAAAAAAATAGGGAATGTATTTGGGGTCCTATGTTATCTCTCAATTATTAAATTAGGGATTTAAGTTAGGATAACATTTAGTAAGCAACGCTCAGTGTTTATCAACATGTAAACTAGTGAATGCATGGTCTTATCCTCTATAAATTGTCATGTTAGAATGAGTGCATGGATAGGTAATAAATGCCTCGTATTTGATTTAATTCTTCCTTGAATGATTAAATTAATTGCTCTTGCACTTCCACAATCATTACGTATAAAATATAAATTATGTCTTGCTACATCATTTCATGCCCTATATGATTCAATACACTTGTATACATATATAGATTTCAAATTCAAATAAAGACCTTTTTGTCATATAAACCAAAATAAAATAGATGGGAAAGATTGACAAATAAGGGACATAAGGCATGAGAGATAAAAAACAAGGGTGTCAAGGGCCCATCCTAGAACCATACACTATATGACTATTGGAAAAAGCCTATGCACCACATAGAAAATAAGGGACATGAGAGAAATATGATAAAGACAAAAATACATAAGAAAAGGATGGAAAGATAGCCAAAAGAAACTAAAATGAATTTATTTTTAAATAACTAGATATTGTTTTGAATAATTGTAACTACCATAAGATAAATGCTCATAATACATGCAATATATAAATAGAATAAAATTTTACAAAAATATTTTTTCTTAGTAGCATTACCACCTCTTAACAGTAATATATTTGAATTTAATTACTCAATGTAATAACAATAACTCTCTTCCATAATGTACCTTATCCATTATCCTTCTATACTTTTTTATAGCTAAGAAGGACATTAGAGTTAAACTTCGAGAGTAGATTAATTATATAACAAGTCTTCTTTAAATCAATTTTGTAGAACAAGTATCCTTATAATAAGATTTTATTAATATTAGAAAAAGTCAATTAAATAAATACTTAATTGATAACCTTCTCTAATAAATATTAAATATCTAAAAATGCACGAATTAGTGCTTATCCATGAAATATATTACATTGATATTATAAATATATCTTAAAACTATAAAAAAATACA
Source organism: Torreya grandis (assembly GCA_037957365.1). Lineage (NCBI taxonomy): Eukaryota > Viridiplantae > Streptophyta > Pinopsida > Cupressales > Taxaceae > Torreya > Torreya grandis. The sequence goes on along the minus strand of JARHVA010006560.1, from coordinate 661,800 downwards.
TAAGCAATTAAATATACTAACACCAATAATCAAATATACAAATAACCTAGAATAATTTAACTCTATAACTAATAACTATCCCATAAAAATAGGTGTCTACACGTGTAGATATTATTGTGTCCCCATGGTCAATAGTTTCATGGTTCTACATCATTGACTTTTTTTCTTTAAACGTTATTTTTTTTGAAATCCATCAACTTTCCTCAAAATGAGATCATCTTTACAAAAATAATTTTTTTCCCTATCATTATCTATGTAAATTGAAAGTGGTTTTCATATCAATATGAAATACATAACTCAAATTTCAATTACGACTAATTAATTTAAATTTAATTGTAATAAATAATATTTTTGAAATAATACTATATGATAAAATAAGTCCAAGACAAATATTTTATTTTTGTAGAGAATTGGAAACAATAAAAAAAATTAGATGGCATAACAAAGGTTCAAATAACAAGGTAAAAATGTCCATAAAAACTAGAGTGAATTGAGACAACTCCTTAAAATAATAGTGCATTCTTCTATAAGAGTAAGTTCATTTCCTGAAGAGTGGGGTCATTTCTTGAAGAGTAGGGTAGTTTTTCGGAAAGAGTTGTTGAAAAAACTTAATTTGATGAACTTCTTTGTCTTCTTAAAGATATGATAACTTAATTTATCTTTCAAAAATTATACATCAATATCTGAGAAAATGATTTCTTTCATCAAACCACTACCAGACCACTACAAAATAAAATAGGGTTTGTATTTGGGACATTATGTTTTCTCTCAACTATAATCAAGCCTCTAAGATGGGATGTATTTGGGGCATTGTTTTATCCTTCAATTATAATCATTCAATGAGTATTATCGATCAGTCTAGTGAATGCATGGCCTAGTTCTATATAGAAATTTGCGTAACAAGGAATGCATGGAAAATAAATATACATATTTTGTTATTTTATTCAAATATTCATAAAATTATTGAGTTTTATGCTCTTGAAATTTTATAATTAATCTCAATAAAATATAAATAATATCTTTCTCCATCATTTTATGTCCTATATATAGTAATGTACTTTTGTGTTTACATAGTACTCAAATTTAAATGTGATTATTGGTGCACAAACTGAAAAAGAAAAGAAAGATTGAAAAATCAAGAACATAAGAAACATGAGATCCAAATTAAGTGTTTAAAGGGCTTACCCCAAAATAATAAACTATATTACTCTAGAAAAAAATTTAACAACCACAAAAAAAAAATAATGGAGGAGATAATAAGAGGAAATTGATAAATGAGGAGGTAAAAGATATGGGGACAACCAAAATAATATAATATAAATTGATAATCGATAAAACACATAAAAACCTTGGATTAATAAAATTATACGATTAGTAACTACCCATGTAAAAAAAAATAGTTGCTTATGATTATACATATTTTTGTTCCTAAGGTGAAAGGTTTTAGAGTTATCTTATTTGATTTTGAGTTGATAATATTGGTGTAATGCATTTACATGATTATTAATATATTTTGAATTTGAACCTCTATTACTATAGAGTTGCTTGCACTAAAATATTCCATTGACACTAGGTAGTTAAATATCTCTAAAGTGTTTATTGCTGTAGTTGTTACTAAACTACATGAAATATGGAAAATGTAAGAAATAGTCTTAGGTATGGAATTATATATATATATATATAAAATTTGTCCATTCAATGAATTTTTTCACTCGATTGAATGCATGGAAATGAAAGAAATGCTTCATATTTTTCTTGAAATTTTCTTTAAATATTTGCATTAATTATTCTTATATTTTCATAATTATTTTTTATGAAAAATAAATTATGTATTGATTGATCATCCATATCCTATATGCATTAATGTACATGTGTATTTATATACTTCTCAAATTTAGATGGATTATTGGCATACAAACTGACATACAACAAACAATAAAAACATAAGAACATAATGTGCAAAAAACCAAAAATAAAGGTCTTAAGGGATTACCACATAACCATACACTATATAATTATGGAGAAAATGCCAAAAATTAGCAAAAAAAAGATAAGGGAGGAGAGATGTGTGAAAGAGAGGGGGGAAAAGGATGAAGAACCATTATAAGATCTTTATATGCACTAATAATCAACAAACACATAAATATCTTAGAATAATACATTTATACAATTAATAGAAACTTTAATAAAAAATAAAACGTTTGTAATTATATGAAAAAATTTGTCTCTAAAATATAAAAGTTTATAATTTTATTATTATTTTTTAATAATCACTATTGACACAATATGCATGCATGTTTATTAATATCTTTTGCATTTGAACCTTTATTATTATAGAGTTCCTTGCATTAACACCTTCCACTCCCACTATGTACTTCACTATCTCCAATGTGTGCTCTCACCATAGTTACAACTAAACTACATAGAATTTAAAAGAATTAAGAAATACTCTAATACATGGAATTTTAAAAAATTAAGACATACTCTAATACAAATAGATAAGCATGGAGTATTTGCCTTATTTTTATGGATATATGGACTATTTTACAATTATGAAAAAAAATATAAACCATAAATTAAAAATCTTATTCTTTTATATAATCATTAGGTGTTTATTATCTGACCACGTTTCATAAAATATCTATTGCATATTTTTTAATTTGTGTTTGTGATGCAGAAAAAATAGGTCATATTTCTTGAGGTCATAAATTTTGACCCATAATTTTATTTGAGCTCTTCTACGTACCAAAATGACTGTATCAAAAAGTTTTTTGTTATTTTAGGTAGTTTTCCCTGCCTAACAATATTTTTGATATTTTTTGGAGGCCACACATGATTTTCTAAAGGTCTAAAATTTTGATGTTATTATTTTTTCAATTTTTTTTCTATTTTTAGAAATTGTATATTTTTTAGATCGGATGTTAATTTCAGTTAAATTTCATTCCATAGTCTAATTATTGTGTTTAGGATATTTTGGGAGATTTTTAGAGCTGCACATGCTTGCATACAAAATTACTATAAATAGCAATGCTTAAAAATAGGCATTTTTTTAGGTTTTAGTTTTTTTTTACAAATTTTATGTGTAAATGCTAATTTTTTATTTTAGGCTTATTTAAACATGGTTTGGATTTGTAATTATGTCAATTTATTCTATAAGAATCAATTATGAGTATTGTTTCAGATCTTGACTTATTGGTAATTTTATTTGTCTTGATAGTTTTCAATTTCATTAGTTTGGAAGGATTGACCCATCTTTCCAACATACGAGATACCATAAGCACACAAAATCTCATACACATGTTGTGAAAATAAAAATTTTATAGTATTTTTTCATTTTAAATTAAATTTAAGAGTTTTAAATAATTTGAAATAAAAATTATGGTTTTTAAAGAAGATATTGGTTAGTTTTTCTTGTCGTACTAAAGTTAAAGCGGAATTTTTTTTTTACACATTTTATTATTTAGTTTCAGTGTTTTTTCCTCTGTCGAATTTAATAACATTTTTTTAATTTGTCACTTGTGATAATCATTCTTTTGGATAATTTTATTAAATTATTTTTTTCATTGATTAGTTGTACCTATAATGATCCTAAAAGCTCTGGAAAGTAAGACGTTTATAAATCTCACTTTTATGATGGCTTTTGGTGAATCAACTATAAACATCAATGTGAGTTTTTTTTTCCTTGAAACTTTTGTATTGAGAGGCATCACATTTTCTCAAACATTTAAAAAAAGAAATAAACAAATAAACAAATCGAATTTAGGAAGATTATGCATTCAAGTGTTGAGCAGGCCCATACCATTCATCCAATTTCCATTGACATATTGTTTTTGTATGGATGTCAAACTAATGTTTTTGTTTCTTTTTTGTATGAAAAAGCTAGTTAAACTGTAAAACTAGTATAGTAAGTGCAATGGTCAAAAGAGAGAGGGTAAAAAGGTGCATAAATGAAGATGTTTTATTATAAGTTATGGATAAATATATTTCTTGAGTTACTTTATTTTAAGATGTTTTAAGGAAAAAACTAAATGATATTTACAATATGTCATTGAAAAAGATTTAATGGGTCATCTACTTGGATATTTTTGTGTTCAAGACAATTTGGAGTGATTCCACTTCTTTTAAACCATCCAATTTGTCAAGGCCAACTTTGCTAATAGTTCTGCTCAAACTCCCAAAACTTGTCCAACAAATAGTGGAAGTAACTCTCCATTGAATCAATTCAAACGGAAGCTACCTCCATGAACTAAAAAATTAACGTTGAATCTATAAACTAAACATTACCTTTGAATTTATGAAATATAATTTGTAAACATGATACATAATGGTTCCTAATAGGAAATTTGTATCATGGATATGAGTTAAAATAGGAAACTACATTAAGTTTATCATGATGTAATTTCCAACACATTAAATTTGAGTTTTTTCATTTAGGATTGCTTACGGTCAGTAAAACGACTTGTCATGTGATTTTAATATGTTTTTATGAATTTGTGGGAAAACTAATTCAAGGCTTTGTCCACATCTACAAGGTTGACATATTGAAAAAATAGACATATGGGAGATTGAGGCGTAGGGAACAATAATTTTTTGGCATAGGGCCATCTGGAATGGCAGTTACTACATGTCTTATATAGGCCAGAATGATTTAGAGGCACCAAAAATTGGTCGCCCAGATTTACAGTATTAAAAACCTGGTATTTGTGGTCTATTTGGAGGAGGGATGCTGCAGCAACCATTTCAGATGAGGGCTTATCCATTGCTTCTAATTTTTTCATTTTTTAAAAAATTTAAAGTGGGAAATTAATAATTATTGATTACTCTTGAAACTAGATTTAATTTAAATTGCACTAAAAGTGGATACAAATCTGTTACACTTTATGGAACTCAATGCACACCCCATTGTGCACATATGCTATTTCATTTATAAATTGTTATCTCTAATGCTCAACCTCAAATATCATGTATATCCCCTGTAACTCAAATTTTCTAATAAGTGTAGTGCCCTCTGGGGAATTTCTTTGCCAAAGGCCTTTTTATGATAAATAAAAATGACGAAACCTTGGGGCCTAAATAGTGAAATTAAAAAAGAATGGTATCTTCAAAGGCTTTCAAATCATGTTACCTTTAGGGTTATGATGCTTATTAATGTATATTAACATCACTTAGAGGTGAAAAAACTGAGTCCTGGTGGAAGCTTTTATTAGTAGGAGACTGTTAAAAATAAAAAGCTTCTGAGATAAATGCCCGTTACCAAAAAAGGAGATGAATCAGCCTTCAACCATATATCCAATTGCAAATGTCATATATAAAAAGCAAAGCATACAATAAAATGACTTAACAAATTACTGTAGAGGAGTGTTTACCTAAATGCCTATAATATATCTTCAATTCTAACTCATTAAAATATATAATTGGTGCCCACCAATATCAATATTATACTTATGTAATACCCAAGTATCTTTTAGAGAGAGTCATAAGTTATCAAATTGAATGCACAATACCAGAACTGGGATCATCGTAAATTAGAAGAAAGTGGAGAAGGCAAGGAGTTTCGAAGTGCTTATGGGGGACTACCCTCATTCTCTGATGCTTAGGAGATTGGCAGCTTGAAAAACATTAACAATTATATCCTAATGGGAACAAACCTAGCATCCCCTGTAGTCACTTCCTCCCTGAATACACTATGCTCACCTCTCGTCCTTGATGGTGTTTGATGGCTATCTTTTAATACTTGTTACTTATTGCCCCCACAAATAAGGATTCCTTCTATGTTTTTATCTTTTGATTCAGTTATTGTTATCTATTTTTGAAGAAATGCATCTTTCTATTAGTCTAGATAGTAAATGATTCACATCAACTGAACTTTAGGATTGTAATGACAATCTCTGGCCACATAGGCAAGGAAAGAAAGCTCTTGGGATTTAGCCCCTAGTGGAAAAAAAATCACATTCTTCAAAAGATTCTTGTTCTGTAAGGGATGTTAAAAATTCCAACATTTGTGATATCTTACATTTTTCATTTCAAATTAAAGGGCACAGACCTTATTGACATGACCAGAGAACTCACTTTTACAGTTATTCTGAAGCTTACTTTCCAATTGCAAGTCCAAAATCACAATAACAAAGAATTCATGATGTTCTAGAATTATAGAATGAAAATTAGGTAGAGCATGGTGTGGATGAAGTGAGTTTCGAACAAAGGTTAGAGGAAAGGAATGTAGATGACGTTTATCTAGAAGCAAATGAGAAAGAAATGAAGGGTAAGCAAGACCATGACTTGGAAGGCAAAAAATGGAATTTACTCAGTTATCATAGTACAACATGGAATAGATGGGATTTAAATTTTTAAATCTTATGTTGTCATTCACACATATATAGGGTATAATAGTTATAGAATCCCCGAGTATAAATGGGGTTCACTTAGCTTAAATGTCAAGGCAGAACATGTAATACTAGAAAAGGAACATATTAAGGCAAAACTAATAGTTTTTACTTTAACATAAAAAGATTCATAACCCATAGACTAGGGGAAAAAACAATTTGTCTACATAGGAGGTTGGAACCCCTAGTGAATACCTTCACCACTGAGGAATAGAGACTATGCAGAAGAAATAATGGAAATAAGAAAGAAAGAAAGAAGATAGTGAGGAAGAAGACATCACAGGAAAGAAGAATGAGGAAAAGATGGATCAAATAAGTGAACAGAAGCTGCATGTAATTCATATTCTCAAAGGCGCAAAAGGCTTGAAAAGTGGATAATACATGAACATTAGTGGTAGTGTTGATTCTGAGGGAGCTACAGAAGTAAAAACCAAGAATGATAGTTATAATCAGATCTCTGCCTAGAATTTTGTGACACATGAACTATTGAAGAGTTAGATGTCTAATAGGAATGAGAAGAAAACATAACTAGTTTGCGAGGAGGCAAATATTTTGGTTGATGATAACTGTATTCCCTTCGCAAAGGAGAATATCTATCCATGTAAGAAAATTTGTGCTAGTATAAGTTGGTCACGAATGGCCCCAGTGATCCAATTTCAATCCCTCCAATAGGGACTTGCACTATGTGATTGCAAATTAAAAAATATATTATTATGTATCATCGTACAAAGCTTTTTAAATTTTGTATTGTTTTTTTCATTAGTTATTGAATCCTAATTCAAGTTTTGATCCTTTTGCAGATTCACACCTAGTCCATTATATGGAACACACCCTTCTTGCAAAATTTAAAAAAAGGGAACATAAAACATGAAGAAAAAAAAAGAAAAATCATTTTTCTTGGAATAAATCTTTGTTAAAAAAATGAAATTTTTTTAAAATAATCTTAGAATTCTATTAATTATTATAATAATACCTGGGAATTAGTATCTTAAGGCAATGTTTCAACCTGACAAGGCTTTAAGGCTTTTAACAAAAATGCCTCTAAATAGATGTCGTCAGGTGGAATGCGAGGGCACTATAGCCTTGAACACAAAATACGGCAAACATTTCCAATAAAATGAATCATTTTACAACTGCCAGTTGCAGTGCTACGGTTCGAGTCAGATGTAGAAATAGTGATTTCAACGTGTGTTAACCATACAACAAAATGTCTATTGTGCAGATAACGTGTCAATTCCACCTGTGCTTATCCGTGGTAGTTATGGTAAATCTTAGTAATGTTTGTGTTGTCCGTGAAAGGCTCTAAAGGGAAATAATGAAAATCAAATAATGTTATTGGCCGTCGGACATAGCTATTATTGTCTGCTTAGTGCAAACTCATAAAATCATAAAATATTATTATTTTCCAACAGAACTTCGAAACTGTATTGGTTTTTTTACCCACTACGAATTTCTATTGGCTACGAATGGCGAACAACACAATTTATTTACCAGGCAAAATATATAGTAGCTCTAACAAGTACTAATAACTTAACACTAGCAAAATTTCGTCCTCATCATTACAACAAATGGAGTGTATTGTGCTATGGTTTTATGGAATGGGCTTGTTAAAAAAATTCAACTAGAGTTGTTTAATTTTTTATTTTTTATTTTTTAAAAATAAATTTCTTTTCTTTTAGGTTTTATATTTTTGGGAGGTACCACATGTATTTCAGGGTTTACCACCTGTGTATAAATTTTAATGTTAATATTATTTTGGTGATGTATTTTGTTTAATTATATAATTTTTTTTGTTATTGTATTTTGATTTAATGTTTTCATTAAATAAAGAGTTTGAGTTGTATATATTAATCAATTAAGTTATTATATAAGATTTAATATATTATTATTTAAAAATAATAATTATATTGAAATGTTTTAATGGTAAAAAATATGATAAACTTTTCTTAATTTAATGGTCTTAAATAATATATATTTTTTTTTATATTAAAAAAAATTAAATGAAAATTTATAGAAATTATATGTAAATAAATTATCCACATTTTTGTAAATTTTGAAAATCTTTAAAAAAATCATCATGTGGATAAAAAACCTACAAATTTATGTGGAAAACTTTCAATCCACTCTACAATAAGAGTTTAATTACCCAAAAAATGGAACTCATATTTTTTTATGAAAGATTAATTTTACTCTTATAATTATGTCAGTGTTCTACAATGCTAGTTTGGGGTGCATTGTAATATCCGTAAGAATACTAAAACTTAATTCTGACCTTAAATCTGATGTCTATTTAATCATCTTCTGAGTTTATTTATTTTTAATTTTAGGAGAAGTCAATAAAAAAATCTTAATATCTTGATTATAAAGAAGAATTTGGAGGTTTTTCTTTCTGATTCTTTTTTATCTTGACACATAGTGTATTTAGATTGACACAATATGGTAGAAAATTTATGAAAAATAATTAAATTATTAATAACTATAATATATGAAAAATCTAAAATAAAAACTTTAAAATTGATATCTCTCAACATATTTAAGATAAATATATTAAAGATATTTATAACAGTTATATTATATCAATTTTATGGAACTAATCTTACTTTAAACACAAGGGCTGCATTACGTGTAATCCATGCCATTGTGTCAAATAATATATTACATTTGGTCTATGTTGTTGAAATCAAAGTAATAATATGAAATAGAAAAAATAAAAAAATTAATAGTTAGTGTGATAAAATCCCAGCTTTGAAATAAGTTTAAGAGTTGAAACTAAAGCTAAATATTGGTATAAATAATAAATAAAAAATTAAAATTAAATTGTTAATGAAAAATGATAATTAACCTATATAGACTACAAAAATATAATTTTAATAGAATACAATTTTTTAATAGAGATAAAACTACAAAATATGACAAATAGTTTATCTTGTTGACAAATATAGAATAATATAATTACAAAGTGATGGAAACATTTAAAAACATAAAAAAAATGTAAGTCTAAAATATGAGTCCTTGAATAGTAAGGTGTATAACTAAACAATATTGATAAAGAAAATTGTATTGATGTTCAGATTAGATTCATAAAAGCCATTGATAGTTTGTAATAGAAACAAACATAATATATCCATGAGATGTAAGTTATTTATATGCACTATTAGTAGTTTTTCATCTTATCTCTATTGACAAAGGAGGTTTTTATTGTTGTAAGTCTTAGATGAGAGTCATCCACAGGCATAAAAAATGTTCATATACACAACAAGAGGCAATGAATATAAATTAGTTAGTAGTAAGCATATTGAAAGCTATAAAAAAAAATAATAATAAATAAAAAATAATAAAAAATAAAAAAAATTAGAAGTAGATTAAATACCCTAAATTTTGTTCGATACATCAACATGTAGAATGAATTTTTTTCATCAAAAGTAAATTTTCCTAGCAATTAAAATCCTATTAGCAAGTAGATAGTGATTGCCTTGTCTGCAAGATAGTTATTGTAAGAAATTTGTGTGAATACAAGAAAGATTTTTTTCAATAGCAGCTACTGAAGACTACATTATACATATAAGTATTTTTGATAGTTTCTATAATAGAAGTTAATATGTGGGATGCCCTAGGAACACAAAAAATCTAATAGTCCAATAGCCACGAGGCTCCAAGAGGTTACCACAAGGTGGTGTCCTAGGAGCCTAGGACCATGGGGGAATTTGGGTAAGCCAATAGTCTCTTGGCTATGAGGCCCCAAGAGGATGTGACATTGTGATGTCTCAGTAGCCAAAAATAATCTCATAGTCTCATGGCCCCAAGGCTATGAGAGGTCACTATGTGGTGACATCCTAAGAGTCTTAGACCATAAGTGACTATGGATAAGACAATAGTCCCATGGCCCCAAGAGGTTTCCACATGCAAACATAAAAGGAGCCTAGGCCAATAGCCCTAAGGCCATGAGAGGTTACCATGTGGTGACATCCTAGGAGCATGAGTTAGTGGAGGCTCTAATAAAATCTAATAGTCACATGGCATAGATGGCCCAAGAGGTCACTATTTTTTGAAATCTTAGGAGACCAAGACCACAAGAAACATCAATTAAGCCAATCGTTCTGAGGTTAAAAGGCCTTGATAGGTTGACAGGGCATGATGTTTGAGAGACTGAGACCATAGGGGACTTCGGCAAGCTAATAGCCCTATGGCCCCAAGATACTGCCACATAGAAATATCTTAGGCACTCAGGAGCATAGAGGGGACTCGGCACTCAAGTGCATGGAGGGGTTTAGGTACTCAGGGAAGTCCCTAAGCCCTGAGGTGATGCCACATATGTAGTAGGATCCTAGGCACTCAGGTGCTTGGAGCTCTCCATATAACTGACTTGATCTCTGTTGCTTCATGCTCTCATGATGTTACCGTGTGGCACAATCTTGAGGTTTTGGAGACTATAAGACAAGGCCTTTATTGTCTTTTAAATATCATGTCATGTGTTTCACTATCATGACCTTGTACATGTATTATTGATAGCAATCCAGGGATGTGGAACCTTTGAAACTATTTAGTCCTTGTACCTCTACTATTAATTGTAGTCATTATCAAAACAAAAAAACCAACATTATCCAAATAAATACTAATGTCTTTGATAATATATGCATATTTCACCCTGTACTTTAAATTTTCACTGCTATTATGAGTTTGTATATGACTATGATCATTAGTTCACAAATTACTATGACCCATTATATTTCATTTAATTATCACAATACAACTGCATTGATTTTTATAGAATATTCTTAAATAATGTTCCAAAAAATATCTCAATATTAATATCTAAACTGTAAACAAAACTTTATAATATTATTTTAATATATATTTCAAACTCTCTAATTTATTGATAAATAAACAAATAATCAAAAGAATGATTCCTATAATTTTGTGCCTTAGTAGGAACAAGTAAGTGCTCAAGCCACTTCCATAGGATCGTATCCTTAATTTTAAATTGAAGGCTTATTTTATTAATAAGGTAAAACTATACATAATCATTGAGATTAATCGACCATATCATGGAGAGAAATCATATCTTAATTCCATCTACCGATGATATGATCGATAGTAAGTATCCTGCTGCGCTTCTTTCGATTTCAATTAATGATATTAATGGGGAGGAAGATGTTGAGACCAAAATATTGTGGGCCAGCGTGAGGCTCAGTTGGATTCTAATAGACACACAAACAAAGCATGCTGTGAATATCTCTAGTTGGAAAGCTCTAGAAGTATAGAAGCAGTGTAATTGGGTCTGTGAAAATTATTTCAGATTATGGTTTGGTTCCATTCTGCTTGTTGATAATTGGATTCTCTTAAATTTATCTGCATGCAATATTGTGGTAAGATTTAGAGTTGCAGCCATGAATTTGTAGATAATTAGGATGAGTATGCAGTTGGACGACATGATGGGGTGTCAGGTGAGTTAAGGAGAGGATCTGCTAATCCTACAGAAAGCATTGGATTGGGGTAGGAGGAGTGACGACCACGATCGAGTTATACAACGTTGTCAAGATTTGTTGGAAGCAACGACCTATTTGATGGAAGATAATGCAAACACAATAATTTCGTACTAAACTCGGTAACGAAAGAAAATCTTAGATCCATAATCATCACTAATTAGTCATAGGATATAATGATTATACATTGATCTAGGTAGGTTGGATTGCATCTGAGTTAATGGTATATGACCAATATAATTATAAAGAACAAATATGGAGGAGTTTAAATGAAAAATATTTTTTGGCGTTCTGCATATAGTTGCTTTGACCTTCTGTTGTTTTTAATGTATCGTTTGGTAGAATAACTTGATGAATAAGAGGTTTTGAATTCTTTAATAATATTATGTTGCTTCTTCCTAATAATCTCTATTTTTAGAGCAGACAACTTTTACTCTTCCTTTAATGTTATATTGTTGAGCGATTGGGTGCCTCAGCATGAGACTATCTACAATCCTTCGGCTGATGCCTTTGTAACCCATTGTGGGTGGAGCACTTTGATGGAGGGAACGGCTGTAATATTTCCATGGATTACTTTGCTCATGCAGTTGGACCAAGGATCAAATGCTTGACTGGTTCCAGAATAGAGCATGAGATTTTATATCCTTCACAATGCTCGAAAGGCAGTGAGTAGAGTCCCTTTCAAGGATATTGTAGGAATATCAAGATGCCCTTCTCGACTTAACAAATATTAAATGTGTAGGTATGATGCCAATCGTCCCCAATTAAAATGTGTAAGTCATAAGCTTGATAAAAATACATGTTGCCAATGTGTAGCAAGTATGAGAACGGTAATGTATTAAGTTTTCAGAAACATGTAAGCTATATGATTCCTCCCAAAGGCAATGAGAAATGTATATATGGTTGACTCGCGTGGTGAGAAATCTCGATGGTATCTAGAGATGTAGGAATTCAAATCTATCGTCCCAAATGGGAAAATGTGGCATATAAGGTCAATAATGTGAGGGACGAATAATATGTCACGATGTAAGCTCCATATCAGCAATATACAATTAATAATAAGATTTAAGGATTTTGTCAAAGGGTACGATGCCCCCCATGGCAAAGCAAAGTGGGGACAAGTGACATATTTCAATGTAGCAGTGTGCATTTACGAGGGTTAGATATAGTAATGAAACTTACATATATGTATAGTAATAGTAGTATGTATGATATGAGATTAATTTATAGTTATAGAGATTTAATTTTGGTATAAGTGTTTTTATTTCAATATTTTTCATATTATTTTATATATATAGGTTGTTACATTGAATTAGTGATTTATTGACATTTATTGGTCTCCCTCTCATCGTTTGTATGATTATATGGTCATTTTTCTTTTGTTGGTCATTTTGGCATGTTTATATTATGCTCATGAGCTTCTTTTCTCTCTCCTCTTTCCATTAAGTTCTTTTCTTGATGTGGAATCTGAATAATGGTCTACTAAACCTATAATAGATCAGACTAGAAGGCCTATTGATCATGTCCTATAGGAATAAATGAACATCAATGGTAAGAGGAGAGAGAAAATAGGCTCATGAACACAACTCAAATGTTACAAAATTAATAGACTTGTTGATCATGTCTTTTTTATTTTTATGGGCCATTTCGCTTATGGTCACATCATTTCCATGTTTAGATCTATTTGTTAGTTGTTTCCAATTTTTTGGTCAGATATGGTGTGCTAATTGGTCTTTGATTCAAACCATGAGAATCTTATATAAATAAATTATCTTTGATCATTTTAAGAACCAAGAAGAGAATACAAAATTATCCAAACAAAGTATTATTGATGTGACAAAGGCTTCATACATGTTTTTAGTCTAGTTCATCCATTTTCAAATCTAGGTACACTCTACATTGACTTATCTTTCTCTAAGACTCACATCACATTTTTCTTAATCAAATTGACCTAGAAATGTATATATAGTTACGTCTCAAACTTAAGATGAAAGGTGCACCTTCTTTGATCTAGAATATGGACTTAGTTGCATTGATAGGTGTTCCTTCAGTGGCATCCAGGTGGCTAGGAGGTGTAATGACATGAATTTGTTAACTTTTATCTATATACCTACTTTTAATTACTATCGACACATTAAATATAATAAAAAATATTTAGTTACACTAAATTTATTTTCATTGTAGTAATTTTATTTTACTATTTGATTATGAGTTCACTTAAAAAGAAAGCATTTTTTTTAGTAATATATGTCAAAGGTTTTCATAGAATTTTTTTTATTAACCTTAAAATATTTAATCACCCTAAATTTATTTTCATTCTAATAATATTATTTCACTATTTTATGATAAGTTCACTTAAAATAAAGTATTCTTTTTTAATAACTGATGTTAATTGTTTTCACTCATAATTTTTTAAAACATTAAAACATTTAGTTATTCTAAATTTATTTTCATCGTATTAATTTTATTTGACTATCTTATATTAAATTCATTTAAAAATAAAATATTATTTTGAGTAATTTATGTTAAAAGTTTTCAAGTGCAATTTTTTTAACCTTACAAACAATTTTTAGGGTAAATTTTATTAACCTTAAAATATTTCCATATAATAATTTTTGTACTGTGATATATAAAATATTTTTACAATATATTTTTAGTGATTAAAAAAATGTGTGTGTGTGTGTGTATTATTTTAATTTTGTATAGCTATATTATAATATTTGAATGGTAATAATCATGTTAAATGAATTTTTTTATCAAGTAAGTTTAGTGGTTATTTACCCATAAAATCAACTAGACTAAAACTTTATGAATATAATTGAATGTTTTGGTATTATGTGTATATGGTGGCCTAATCCTGAAGGCATATAGGGCATATTAGTTTTGATATTAAATTAGAATACATATCTTAGATAAATATATGTAAAATATACTAATAGATATCATTATCTAGGCACATATATCGTATTGAATTATGATATTAGTGGAATAAGTGCCTTACAAATGATATCTATCAGTGTATTCTACATATATTTATCTAAGATATGTATGCTACTTAGTAGACATGTTTTCTAAATTATTTATCATATGCATGATTATGTAAAACACTATCCAAGACACTTATTCAAGCTTATTCATATTAAGTTAACAATTTAGTTAAGTTGCAATGGCAAAATAAATGTTAGTAAGGTCCAAACATTCTTATATTAATGAATTCAACAAATTAAAATCTCTAGAACTAAGGGTTTTGTCAGTGATGATGAAATAGATAGTAAATGTAAGTGGTGGCTATGTACCATCAGTGTCTATAGGCAATGGTTGTAAATAGATGCTTGTAATTTCAAAACCACTAGTTTATATAAAGTGATTGTTTCACCAATGACCAAAACATCAGAATTTGAATGCTTAAAAATCTTTATGTTTCTTGGTGACATTTGATTTGATTATTTGGTAGGATCCAAGTTGGAAGGGAATAAATATAACTTCTATTGAAGGCATAGGATATTATAAAATGTAGTGACAATATTGAAGTTGGATTTACATTATAGCTTATAAGTTTGGGATCTTGTTTATGTTGTCTCATTATTTCATAGTTTTTGTTTGGTTATTCTAATCCAATATTGTGTGAAATATTTAGATAATATAGTACTGAAACCTTTATCCATGAAGACCATGTTAGATAGTAACCTGTATAATTTTTAAACTACATAGTGGAATGAAAGTGCAATTTTCTAACCCAATGAAGTTTTACAGACAACAAGTTTATCCAAGTAATATATTACATTCATCCTATGATTTATCTCAGTTTGTGCTTCATTATAATGTTTAGTATCTTGTGTATTTCATTTTAACACTTGTTTAATTGAATTACACTACAACAATCATTTATCACTCATTTGTTGTGCTAGTGGTATAGGGTCCACATTGGTGAAGCTTAGTGTGGAATATCCACATATTTTAGCAATCATATTGGTATCAAATCTATTTCAACATTAGTTTTAGTATTTTTATGTGGTTGTATGTGTTTATGACTATATTTCAGTATATTCCCATTACTAGTGAAATCTGACAAACACATACTCACCACACATATTTGGCATGCCATGCCAGTTAAGCTCTAATTATTTTACATTACCTTGACACCTAATCATATCCTCAAAATGTATACTCACCCCACTTATTTGTAAATTAATGGCCATAATTATACATCTCAACAAAATATTACGTCCATCTAACCTTATAGGCAAACCATTATAAACATGCAAAATTGACCCAAACTATAATTTGAAATAATTTTCATAACCACAACTAATTTTATGTAATTATAGAGATATATAACTATAAATATTCACAACATGATTTGATCATCTACTTATGAGAATCTAACTGAGCCTCATGTTGTCCAAAAATATTTTTCTGTCAACATATTCCTCTATCTTAATACCATTAGTTGAAATCAAAAGGAGGGTACCATCATAAATATTCCATGAAATATCTATTGCCAATGGGAAGATAGTTGAAGTCCTCCAATCATCATTTCATCTATAGATGTAATTTTCCACACAACATTAAAATAGATTGCTTTGTTTTTGTAGTAAATATCCACAAATGACACATAACCAGAGAGACAAACTATATCATCATGAATCTCATCCTCTCTCTCATCATACTAAAAATTTAAGATTGAAAATTTTCTAATAATCCTCCTTGGAATTGATAACCAAGTGTTTGGAAACGTTGATAATGGGAAGATAGTCTACATAAAGTTTTTTGAATTTGCCCAATGAAGATATCAATATTCAAATGCCCTAGTCTTGAGTGGAAGGCCAAATACAACAATAAACCTCTTCCCATAGAGGTTTTTCATTTACAATGGAGTGCAAATCATAGTTTCAATAACTTGGTAGGGTAAAGTTTAATTTCTATTCTTCATTAATTTATGAATATTTAAATTTTACAAATTGACATTTGGTCATTTTATTGAGTAGTGAATATTATGGATTCACTTAGATTATTTGGGTATAACATAAGTTTCTAGGTAAGTTCACCTACTATTTAAAATGAATTTCATACACATAAATATAATTCCCCACTCTGTCTAAAGTGAATATGAGCTTATTCACCATTATATGTAATATATAATTATTCAAGGATAGATTTTCCCAAGCATATTGATATAGCTACCATATGGAGCTGTTTGTGTCATTCATGAGCATAGTTTTTACTCATCCACATTATTATCACTCATCAAAAACCACAGATGCCATTTAGAAGCACATTTTTCATTCAAAATTGTAGTTGATGTAGGGCACCTATGTTGTCATATGATAGCTCTATTGTCGAGTTACACCTATTTTATAGATAAAATGTTGTCAAGTGACAACAATGTTATCAATTGACAACATTTATATAAAGTAATAGAAACACTATCAAGTGATAAAACACTATCAAATAACAACAATCCTATCATTTGAAATTATGGTTTTCATGCAATAACATTACTATTAGTCAACAATAAAGGCATGTCATCCAATAAAATTAATACCATCCATCTTTGAGTTTTTTATATAGTTATACATCATCATACTTTCTATAATATGTTATGCTTTTGATGTTGATTCACCTACATACCTAAACATCATATGTTAAATTTCACCATACTTTTGAAACACATACATATAAAGTTGCCAAAAAAAACCAAGTTCATTTCTATATAGGCCACTCAAATTTACCCTACATCCCACTTTTACAAGTGTGATGCCATCTACTCTCCTCAAACTCTTGGAAAATATATCACTACTTAATGCCATTCCACTCACCATATCTAACTAATTATATGAAATTTAACCAATGCATTTTCCATATATTTAATAGCTAAGGTAGGAATTATTACATCATCCTTGTGAGGTATAAACATGATTAATTGCATGAATTTTAGTCTTAAAAAGTTGTTATGATACCATTTATATATCTATATCAGTCACTAGATGGATATGAATAGATATAGATATATTTAAAGTATTTAATATACATAATAAAATATGAATGTAAATAAAAGTAATTGAAATGCATACGCTAATGAATCAACCCATGTTTGGAAAAAATAAAAACAATGATGTCAAAAATTGTTATCTTATGGAAATTAATAAGCATGTATATTTTAAAATTAATGGTATTTATTTTAGGGTTGTCAAGATCCACAATCACAAGCATCATATGATACCTAGACCACAATTTTGACTTTCACTATCATTTAATAGCCATTTATTATTTTTAGGTTGGCCTTGCCTATCCATTCTCTTCAAAAATTGCTAAATTTGATGGTCATATAACCACATTTATATTTATAAGTCATAAAATAATAATATTTTTAAGGAAATTATATTAGAGGCAAGGTAAAATTTTATGTAAACCATCAATAATTATCAAGGATTATCTCTCTCTCTCTCTCTCACACACACTCACACACACACACACACACA
This sequence comes from Torreya grandis, assembly GCA_037957365.1. Lineage (NCBI taxonomy): Eukaryota > Viridiplantae > Streptophyta > Pinopsida > Cupressales > Taxaceae > Torreya > Torreya grandis. The sequence goes on along the minus strand of JARHVA010006560.1, from coordinate 643,452 downwards.
CACACACACACACACACACACACACACACACACACACACACACACACACACACACACACACACACACACACACACACACACACACACACACACACACACACACACACACACACACACACACACACACACACACACACACACACACACACACACACACACACACACACACACACGCACGCACACGCATGCACACGCACGCTCGCACACGCATGCGCTCACGCACACACACACACACACAGACAAATTCTTAAATTTCCTTCTTCCACTTTGAATTATATCAATATTTCAAGGATAAAGTTGAATATATAACTATTTCAAGAGTAGTTTCTAGGAGTAATGCAGTATAGATCTATGCATATATTTAAGAGGGGATATTGTAGTTAGTCACTTGACTAGCACTGTAGACTTATTTATTGAATGTTAGCCTTGGGCATTGGTGGGATTATATTGTGTGAAAGACTATATTATTGGTGATCAGTTTGATGTTGTCTAATCTCTATTTAAAAAAATAAAACATTTTTATTGTAGTTGAATTTTTGCTATGTAATTATGGGTTGTGTGGTACATGACATGTATTAATTTGAATCTATAACTACGATTAGATTATTTGGTATGAAAGAAAGAAATAAAATTATTAGATTGAGATATTAAGGTCAATATTCTCCATTATTTATGAAGGTGGGTAGATAATAATTGGACAATACAATAGATATCTATGTAAGATTATGAGTGGCACAACAATATATCTTGAGTTAAAAAGTAATATGATTTGTGTAGGTTCTCAAGAGGTGCATCAATATATATAGATTGTTATGCTATCAATAATATTTATTGGATAGGGAACTAATAGATGAAAAATGTGGATAAGCTGAATGTAGTTTATAAGAGGTCTAACATTGGGTTCGGGGCATGCACAAGAGATGAAAGAGGAGGGTGTAGCCCTCTTGAATAGGCTAGAGAGTGTCTTAAAAGATGAGGTTTTATGACATGAACAAAGATATAAAAAACATGTGAATCATAATACATGTTATAAAAATGAAGAGATGTAAGATAACCTATAAAAAGTGGACCTTATAATGGATTGAGTAAGCTCCTGTAGAAGAGAGAGTAACAAAAAGTCATTTGAAGGAAATAGAGGTGGAAATAGAGGATGTGTGGTTAATTTCACATGATGTGGATGCAGATGAAGAAGATATTCCTTTTGTGGAAGATGTGTGGATGGAGCACAGAAATGAGTTGATTTCGATGATAATTTATGGAGATCCCATATTCAACCAAGGAAAAGAGGAAGACCATATATTAACTACATAAGAGATGAAGGATTGAGTGGATGTGTGATGGTTTATATATAGATAGTAGTTAGAGCATATAATTGGATATAGAGACTAAACAGGTATATTAAATTTTTTAATTTATCATGTAAATTAAATCTATAGAAATGGAGGTTGTTGCAATAGAAGTGGTAGATTTGTTTGAGGCTGTGATGATGGAAACACAAGATAATGACATGATGAGCATTGTATAAACTGTAGTAGAGAGGATGGGTAATGTTTTTGATGCCCATAATTGTGTAATCTTTCATTTATGAGATAAACATGAAAGGGTTGAAGAGGAAGTGAAAGAAGTAGAAAATCAACTCTTACATAGATAAATGCATATGATTGTGTAGGTCTTAGAATGTGTTACTGGGAGGTGCATGGTAAAAGATGAATATTTAGTGTATGAAATCATTAGAAAAAACATAATAAAAATAAGTGGCATGAAGTCACAAATTTCCGTGATGGACTAGAGAAAGAGAAAGAGATGCAGTTGGTGTAGGTGGATGTAATTTTCCTATATAATGGGAAAATTTTGGATGAGGAGGGAGGAGTGTGTGATAGAAGGCAAGGTAGAACATTATGTAGTAATGCACATAGATATTATGTAAAATAAGATCAATGAGGGTGCACACCAAATTCATTTGGTCATGTCTTGTAAAAAGAACTTCTATGAGATAAAGTGTGTGAAGATGCAAAGTTGGACTACATAGAGGAAATAGAATGTTTATGTGGATAAAATAGTATTAATACACAAAGGAAGCTGAATGACTGTGAACCATAAACATGGAAATTTTTCATGTTGTAATGTCCCAATAGAGAAGTATAAGAGTGGATTTCATAGTGAAAACATCAGATGTTAACCCAATTTGAGTGGGAGTTAGTGTAATAGTGTGATGAAATGATTTTAGAGGAGAGGGTCAATTTCTTTTCATGACTGATATCTAAGTGAACTAGAAAGTAAGAATCATTTCACAGGTGTGAAGGCATACCAAGATATTTGGATGGGGACAACATAGTAGGTTTCTCACTTAGCTCAAGTTTGTGAATACCACGCTCAAACATTTTCTTAATCGAGATGTATTATATAGGAGCATACGATTCCACGTGTAATCTTGCATCAACCAAAAACATGAGTAGTTAGTAATAAATTATGATAAATTCTTTTGTTGTTTTAAATAGTCTGTGGCATATTTTCAAGTATGATGATTATTTTTGAGTTATAACTAGTTTTCATTCTTCATTATGCAGACTATGTGATGAAACTCAAGTCATTTGAAAATCTGTAGTAAAATACATTATGGTTCTTGAAATGATATGAGAATCATTGTACAATTTTTTTCAAGGTAAATGGTGGTTGCTAATTCCTATAATCTCATGTGACTTTTTTTGAGATTAATACTAGTCATTAAGACACATTCAATAGATAAATGCTAACATCTTAGGATGAGGCTTATGATAACCTTAGGAATGTATTGAACATTTAAAAGTACACTTTTATATACTTTAGTTAGCTAAATGAAATTTATTGGAGGCGTTCATAATTTGCAAAGGATGTTTAATTTCAAAATTTTAATTACTCATTTTTATTTTCATTTTTGCAATTTACAAATAATGTTTAATTTTAAAATATAATTACTTATATTTGTATATTTAACACCTTTACACATATTTAAGTGGAATTCTTACTATACAATATACAAATTTAAATTTAATACCACTATCATCATTTGAATGTCCAATGCATATAACACCATGAGATCCACATGGGTGGGGTCAGGTATGCACACTAAGGAGAGTATATCCAGCATAAATTTTTGAAAGCCTACTCATAGGCTCAATGAGTATGTCAGTAAGTGCACTAACCATATGTAGAGTGTTGATCTCCATAACCTCCTTCACTATAGAAGTAATCTAAAGATGAAGTGGATTTTACATATGGATCCTTTTAGGCCAATTAGGCACATAATGTGCACCTAGTTAATTCTGCATAGAACATTTCCTTCAGCCTTGAAACTCACCATAGTCAATATAATTTAGAATCTCATTAAGAACAAACTCCTAGGGGAGTTTTATTAAAAATTTCAATAAGACCTCATGGTTGTTACATGGTGGATAATCAAACACCATCCACCA